>BDUI01023713.1:20810-34589 GCA_002335545.1 Apodemus speciosus
GTCTGTAATCTGCACACCTATGATCAGCATGAGGGGGTGCCGGCAGGAAGATCAGAAGTTCAAGATCATCCTTGGCTACACGGTGATACATGAAGGTCCTGCCTCGAAGCGAAGCAAAGCCCTAACAGATCAATGAGGYCATTAAGAATAACTACAAAATAGTTAMATACACATACGCAATAGCGAAAATACAAGAAAAGGGATCACATGGAAACTAGTAATATAGAGAAAAACTGCACGTGATTGTAATAGCCCCAATGAAACTCATGGTTCACCAAAGGAAAAGGAGATGAAAGCGTAAGTGGACTAATTGGGCAGATAAGGGAGATCACTGAGAGTAGGAGGAGTCGGYGAGCATGGGAGGGGCCAGCGAGAGGGGGAGGGATCAGAGAGAGTGGGAGAGGCCAGYGAGAGTGGRAGGGGTCAGTGGAGGTAGGAGGGACCACAAAAGTAGGAGGGGTCAATGAGAGTGGGCGGGACCAGTGGGAGTGGA
Source organism: Apodemus speciosus (assembly GCA_002335545.1). Taxonomy (NCBI): domain Eukaryota; kingdom Metazoa; phylum Chordata; class Mammalia; order Rodentia; family Muridae; genus Apodemus; species Apodemus speciosus. Next base: position 21,304 of record BDUI01023713.1, read on the forward strand.
AGGGGTCAATGAGAGTGGGAAGGGCCAGGCAGAGTGGGAGGGACCAGATAGATTGGGAGGGGGCAGTGAGGATGAGAGAGGTCAAGAGAGAATAGGGAGTGACTATGATTAAAATRCATTATATACATGTATAACAATATTATAATGAAGCTCATTGTTATCTATACAATAACATRTGCTAATATAATTATATATAAAATGTAAAAAARRAAAAAAACATCACAAATACATTATATTCTAGTCATGTTAGTGAAGTTTTAGTGCATGTCAGTCTTAACTCCAACACGAATTCTGGATCGTTCATAAGCTCTCCCAGGTGTTGGGTTTTCTGCTCTCTGCCCTTAGTTAAGAGGCCGATAGCAGGCCCTGTGAGTGGCTTTGAAGTAAACACCAACCACTTCGACAACAAATAACCAAACAGCCTAGGTGGCCAGAAGAAGACTTCTTGAGAAAGTAGGCCTGAAAGATGAGCTGCGTTTTTCTTCGAAGAATAGGGAACAGACAATTCTGTGCCCAGGTGAGACTGGGTGAACCCAGTTCAGGCTCCCAGGAGGTAGGACCTGGCAGATCCATGGCTCTGGAGTCTGAAGGGCGGGTCTTTCAACCTGCTCCCAGTGAACTGCCGGGAACTTTAGAAATTCAGATGCCTATGCTCTCACATCCCATAAGAGGAATCTCGGAGGTGGGACTCAGGTATCAGCATTTTATGAATATGTCCATTGGCGGCAACTTGCAGGTTGCAAGTAACTTGACATCATAGGGGGAGGGGGAGGGAAGTCTAACCACCTTCATCACCTATAGCTAGAACGCATGGCTCTACAAGCTAGGATCATGCCTAAATGATACCCAAGCCTCCTCTGTTTCCAAAGCATCTCTGGCCCTAAGGATATTATCATGTCTCTCTCACTGTTCTCTTCGCACCAGAATAGCAATGAATCCAGGGGTATACAAAGAGGAGTATCCTGACCCCCCCCCCATCTGGTGAGGAAGAGGTGGTTCTGCAACACCTTAACAATATGGGTGTCTTAATTGAGATTTTATTACTGTAAAGAGACACCAGGACAACATTTAATTGGGGCTGGCTTACGATTGAGATTTTGTTACTGTAAAGAGACACCAGGACAACATTTAATTGGGGCTGGCTTATGGTTTGAGAGGCTCAGTCCATTATCATCAAGGTTAGAAGCCAAGCAGCATCCAGGCAGGCATGGGGCTGGAGAAGGAGCTGAGAGTTCTACATTTTGATCCGAAGGCAGGCAGTTGAAGTAAGCCACACCTACGCCAACAAGGCCACACCTCCTGATAGTGCCACTTCCCATGACCCAAGCATATTCAAAGCACCACAATGGTTAGGACGCACAGTGCACAGCGTTTACATTACCATGCTGCTGGGCTGAGGTATCACTCAGTTTTAAGCATTTGCCTCACATGTGTGAGGCAAGGTTTCAACATCCCAAAACTTGTCGTGTTTTCTCGGATTTCCTCTCGTGACTGTGCATGTCAGAGAGTGTTCACCACAGCCCGGACACACCTGAGATGAGACGAGGGAAGGCAGATATGAAAAAGGAGTTTATAACTTTGAGAAATTAGTATCTGATTGTAGGAAATGCACCCGTGCATGTTCCCCAAAATTAAGGAAGACTAACTAACGGCAAAGTTCTTGCATCTGCATAGCCATCGCCTAGAATTGGACAGGTGCAATGTTGGTCTATCCCCTAAGTTGCAAGAATCATAATTGCTGGAGAAAGTAATGGATGAGGGGTGCCAATGCAGAGTAACACCCAACCCTGTCTGAAGTAACCAAGAATGGAGGGCTCTCTCTTATTTATATGGAGATAAGAATGTACCTCCAAATACCAAGTGCATAGTCAGAATGAGCTCACTCTGCATTCCGGGACTCAGTTATGGACACAGTGAAGAACAATGAAAAGGTTTTCTTCTCCCTGCCTTCTTTCTTTGTTCTGCTTTTAGTGTTCGCACCATTTGTGGGAGTGGGGCAAACTGTGAAAGCATACATGTGGAGGTCTAAGGTTAATGTAGAGCATTATCCTTGAACACTTCCATTTCTTTGAGGCACTGGGGTCTTAGTTAGGATTTTGTTCTTGTGATAAAACACCACAACCAGAAGCAACTTGTGGAAGAAAGGATTTATTTCAGTTTACAATGAAGTCAGGGCAGGAACTTGGAGGGGGGAACTGAAGCAGAGGCATTGGAGGAACACTGCTTACTGGCTTGCTCCTCAACACTTCCTCAGCCTATATCTGTTGTGATCATAAAAAGAGAAACAGGTGTGAGGGAGGTATGGGGGAAGGGGGTGCCTCAGTGGGCCCATGCCGAGACATTCCTTCCCCCTGAGGGACCAGCCACACACCAGTATAGCATAGAATAGAGTGTATTTAGGGCATGGGGAGTGGAGTTAAGAGGGTAGTAGAGGCAGAGAAAGGCACAGAGAAGGAGAGAGTAGAGAAGTAGAGGCCGACCATGACCACGTGGAAAGAGGGGGAAGGGAATGGGGAGAGAGGGGACAAGTGGGAAGCAAGAGTAAGAGGAACAAGAGAGCAAGAGAGGGAGGAAAGGCCAAGAAGTCCCTTTTATAGTGGGCCAGGCCTACCTGGCTGTTGCCAGGTAACTGTGAGGGTGGAGTCCAGACAGAGTACCAACAATATCACCTATACCTGTACCTATATTTATATCTATATCCCAGGACTGCATACCCAGGTGTGGTACCACCCACAATGGACTGGAGCCTTCCACATCAATTATTAATTAAAAAAATTCACTACAGGTTTGTCTACAGTTCCTCTTGTAGGGGCATTATCTGAATCACAGTTCCCTCTTCTCAGATAACTCTATCCTGTGTCAAGCTAGCCTAAAACTTGTCAGCACATGCGGCCTCTCAACCAAGCCCAGAGCTCACCCATATAGCAAGTGTATTAGTCAAGGATCTCTAGGAAAACAGAAAGTACGTATTTACATAATATATGTTATATATAATATATAAGTATATTATATATTTATTTCCTATATTGGATTTATTAGAATGGCTTACAGGCCATGGTCCAACCAGTCTACTAATGGCTGTCTACCAACAGAAGGTCCAAGAATCCAGTAGTTGTTCAGTCCACAGGACTGCCTGTCTCAAGTGGTCTTCAGTATATTTGAGAATCTTAAAGAAGTAGATACTAATGTCCATGAAGGAAAGGACTTGCCAGCAAGGTGAGGGCAAGTGCAGGCAAAGAGAGAGCAAGGTTCTTTCTTCTATGTCCTTTACATAGAGGCCACCAGCAGACAATGTGGCCCAGATTAAAGGTGGATCTTCCCACCTCAGAAGATCCAGATTAAATGTGGGAGTTCCCACTTTAGATGATTTAATTGATTAAAAAAAAAATCCTTCACAGGTGTACCCAGCTGCTTGAGTTTTAGTTAATTCCAGATGTGGTCAAGTTGAGAGCCAGAGATAGCCATTGCAGCTACCTTCCCTAGTCGGTTTGCTCTAGGTAACTCTGGACTTAACAGGCAGGGTGTCTTGCCCAACGAGCATTTATGGGGGATTTGGAGGATCCAAATTCTGATCCGTACACATGTGTGGTAAGCAGACTCTGTGTCTTTGTTTTGAAATGGCATTTCACTCTGTAACCCAGGCTGCCCTGGAACTCACCGTGCAGGCTAAGCAGTGTTGTAACTAAGGGCACTCTTTCTGTCTCAGCAGACATGATAGGTCTCATAACAATACTTTCATGCAAACACACGGTTGCGCATTACTTGTGTTTGCCCTGCCCCACCCATCCTCACCACTCTTGCTTGTCTCTCAGCAACCTAGTTCATTCACTCGTTTTTCCCCCTTGTTTGTTTACCTCGCGATTTGTTACTGAGAACTAGATATTTTAATCATATTATAGCATGGCAACTGTGATGTTGGAATATGAGACAGGCCTCATAAATTTGGCCATTTGAACAACTTGGAACCATTTATGGTGCTATCTGGGGTGGTATAGGAGGTGTAGACTTGCTGGAGGAAGTGTGCTGCTAGGGGCAGGCTTGAAGAGTAGAGTGCCCGCTACTTCCTACTTCCAGTTCATTCTCTGCTCTCAAAAGTAGCTCTCAGCTCCCTTCTCCTGCTGTCATGCTCCACCCATGATGGATTCTAGTCCCTCCAGAACTGTAAGCCTGAGCAAGCTCCTATTTCTAGTAGTTGCTAAGGTATTTTATCACTGCAACAGTTAAATCACTGAAATAGTAGCTTTGGAAACCAAACTCTCTTTCCTCCACAGTTTGTTATTCTGTTAACTCTTCTGGATTGTCTCTTGGCTAGAAAATGGTATGAGATAGAAATGCTAAGGTCTTGGCAGATCTCCACTGGTCTTTTCCTTTCCCAGGGCATGCTCGACAACTTTAAAAATTACCCCAGTATCTATTGGTCTTTTTTTTTTTTAATATACTGGGTGTCCAAAGATTGGCTTGCAAAAGAAAAAACAGTGTTGAGCCTTTAAGTTCCCCCCAAATCACTTTATCCTGAAGGCATCGAAGTAATGCCAATGGGGGCTGCAAGATGAGCCCACATCTCTGTAGTCCAAGGCAGTAGTCAGCACCCAGCACATAGACTGTTGGAAGCCGGAATCCATACTGCCCACATAAGCTCCAGCAAGCCACATGGCTGCTTTAGGACCATGGATGTGATTGCTTTCCCATAGGACTAGAGACTAGGAGACCAGCCTTAACTTAATGGAAGTTATCATCAAGGAACCATTGAAGGCTCTCGTGAAAGCTACCCCTTCAAGTAGATTCCAGTGTTTAGGCTGTGCACTGTCGTTCACCATGGCAGTACTTGGCACTGGCTGGTGAATTGGTGCTTCTGTTTGCACCTTTTGCTTGGGAAAATGAATGTCCTAGTATTTCAGAATTTCGTTTGTCCTAATTGTTTTATTGTTGTTGAGCTTGGGGTGTTCTTTATAAATCTGTGTGCAAGGCTCTTATCAGGTATAAGCAAATATTTCCTCCTGGTCCCTTTCTTCATTTCATGCTGAGCCTCCTCAAGAGGATACACTTTTTAGTTGAATGAGATTTCATTATCAGTTGGTTGGTTTTCATTAAGCAATTTCTTTAGTGTCACATTGTCACAAAGACCTTGAAGACCAGAGCCTGGGCCCTGGCAACCCAAATACGCCAGGCTCAGCGGTCCATTCCCAATAAGCCAATTAAAGAGACAGATTAATAGTGACAAGCAGTGAAAAGAGGTTTAGTCAATGTGGTCACGTTGGAAATAGGGACAAAGAGGCCCAGTGACCTGGAAGTCCATMTTCAGAGGCCTGATATGAGGTTTAGGTTTAGGTGGAAGGCTTAAAGTATGCATAGCTAAGCAGTACTGGTCAAGGCATGTCCTGCCCAACACTGATCATTGCCTCTGCTTTAAGATCTCTTGCAAAGTCATCTGACAAGTTATAAAGCTCTTTCTGGGATACAAGCTCCCCATCTGTTGACCCAGGCTTCAGCCACTCTTTCCATGGAATTCCTAAGGATATGGTTTCAATAATCTGACAGCAAAGGGAGTACAAACATTCATTGCTACCAGGTTGGTTACTACAGGTAATCAATTATCTCCCAATATAAGCTTACAAAGACTTCCCCTTGGTCCTTGACTAAAAAAGACTTATAGTTTAAGTTTTGCATTTCAGTTACACAGGATAAATCAAAATGATCTTATACAATTAGATATTGAATTGTTACAGCGTTCTTTATTGGAAATACTATCTTTTCTGTCCTCATTGAATTTGTACTTTGTCAGAAAAAAAATCAGCTGTAATTGTACAAATGGGTCTGTGTCTGGACTAAACTGTTCCATTGATCTAGATGTTTAACTTTATGACAACATATGATGTTCCCTTGACTAGAGCAAGTTTTTAATAAATCTTAAATCCAAATGGGCTCTTCATCTTTAAAAGTAGTTTTAATTGTTAACTGCGCTAGGCCCTTTGAACATCCTAAGTGAACATTAGAATAGGTTAATCACTCTTCATAAAATAAAACCAAATATGAACTGTGAGGCAATAGTACCATGGTATGAAAACAGCTTTAGAACTGTGTTTAAGACCTGATATACAGAGGGACTTGATGTCTGATGCTGTAAGCCAAAAGAAAAATCTGTGTCTAGTGAGTTCAATTGCCCCAGTAAGAAAGTCACTGCTCTCGTCCTGTCAAATTGGTATGATGTGCCTTTCAAATGGAATTCTAGACAAGTATTCCAGTGCCCACAGATCACTGTTGATCTCAGCATCAGCCAGGCATACAAAGAAACTTCTTTTTGCAGTGCATAGTACGTAGAGACTCGTAAACCGCAGTAAAGCACCTGACTGAAGACGTGACTGTTGCTTCCCCATGCTAGGATTGTAGGTGCATGCTGCTGTGCCCAGCATGTAATGTGGGTTCTGGGGATCTGAACTCACACACCTCACTGGCTGAGAGGTCACCCCATTCACTTAAATATCCTTTATTTCACCATTCATTATCACCAAATGTTTCTTTTCCAGATATTGGGTTGACTGTGTTGATTTATTTCCTTCATCTTGTTGAGTACTCAATAGCATTGGTCTAGTTATTTATCTTGTGTTTCACTGTTGATATCTGTTGCATCAGCTTTTTCTAGATACATACACAAATGTTCAGGTACCCTGGTGAGAGCCTATAGCACAACAGAATGCAATTTCATCCAAGATCAACTTGGTGAGTTTCCCGGGTTTTCCTACAGAGCATGACAGAGCATCTACTTTCAGAAGAGATTATAGAGCCATCTCAGCTGCATCACGGAGTCCTACTTTCAATTAATCTCTCACTTCTAACATCTCTCAATATCATTTGCAGTTGGAGATAGAAGTAAAAGCTGGAATCCCAGGAAAGAGTCTCATGACCCTCCTTTAGGGATTATCAATTACCAGAGACCTCTCCACTGGATACATTTTGTTCTAGTTGTCATGGCTACTAGGGCAAAGTGCAAGGTGGCATCTTGTTCTACAGTGAAGAAAAAGCCCTGTGCAGCCATTTCATGTGTCTTGACCTTGGACTTTTGCTACTGAGATCAGCCAACATCCATAAATGTTTTGTGATGCTAAATCAACTTGGTCAGGAAGCACTTTTGGTTAGACAATGTTTTGTTTGGCAATTTTCAGTTATGTTTGCTGGTCTAATATTAGCTTGTCGTTTTACCTTTTCCTTAGCTTTTATCAATGAATTCAACCTCATTAGTTGAGTCAAAAGTATTATTTCAGGAAAGATGGCTCAGTACAGCAGTTATGCCCCAGTGTATTTGCTAGTTCTTTTTGCAAAAAGAGAGAGGAAGAAAGAGAGAGAGAGAGAGAGAGAGAGAGAGAGAGAGAGAGAGAGAGAAGAAAGAAGACAAGGAAAGGAAGGAACGAAGAAATGAAGGAATGAAGGAAGGACATGATTTTCCTGGTTGCCTGCTTTGCTTTGTTTGGGCGTTTCTTTATAGAACACTAAATATTCTTTTCTAACAAAAGCTTCGTAGAGCCAGTAATTCCTATTAAAAATATTTCTAGAGATCAGAAACCCAATATGGTTTTAAAGTTATTTTATTTGCAGGAGTATTTTGTTTGCATGCATGTCTGGGTACTACTTATGTGTCTGGTGCTCACAGAGGCCAGGAGAGGCCACTGGATCCTTGGAAATGGGATTACAGATGTTTGTGAACCACCATGTGGATGCAGGGAATAGAACCTCTGAAAGATCAGCCAGTGCTCTTAGCGGCTGAGCCATCTCTCCAGCCCTGATTCTACAGTTTTCAATTTATGAATATCTACATGCTGTATCAGCTTATTTCCCATGACTTTTTGTCCTGAGACAGGCTAGGCTGATTCCATGACAGGCTTCAAAATACCAGTTCAGAAGACTAGGCCTAAATCTCTGTTTCCAAGAACTGGGCACATCCAGGCAACTCTAGGCAAGTCAGTTACTGAAAAACACCCCAGGCCTCAGTGAGTCAGAAACTACTCTGTCATCAAAAGTTATCCTGCCACCGGACCTAAGGCAAGGGTAATGGATCAGCAACAGTTTCCAGACTTCCCCAGCAACAGTTTCCAGACCCCCAAACCCCAGCAATGGTTCTGGAATGTCCCTACAGATGGTACCAACAAATTAAGATAGCGTTCACTTACCTTTCCCCAGAATTCCCCCAATGTGCTTTAAAATGGACCTGTAAGCTCACTGGGGCACCTCCATCTTGGAAGATGGTAGACTCCAGCATGCTGTAATTCTGCAGAATAAAACACTCTTAACTTTTATATACTAGTTGAATCTGGGGCATCATTCCTCAATGAGTCATGGACCCTTACAGTCCTCCCAAAGCCCTACAGCAGTATTATTAGTATTCAGTGGCTCAGAGGCTACATCAACTGGTCATCAGGCTCGTTTCCACACGGTTCTGTCAAGATGCCTCCAACATCTTCRTCCCCATCAGCTCCTCCACACATGCTTACATGCTTAGCATTCAGAGCTTCTGGGAAGCTCTTACAGGCCTTACGTCTGGTTGGGAAGATGGAAAAAAACTTCTACAGAATGATTGAAGTGCACTGGTATTATGATTTGGATATGAAATGTTTCCCCATGGCTCGTAAATTGAAGGCTTCAACTCAGTTCCTCAGAGCTGTGATATTCAGAAGTAATGGGGTCAAATGGATTCTCTACTCCAACAGGTCTACCCATTGATGAGCTATTCTTGGTGGAAATTTAGGAAATAAACCTAGATGAGGGAAATTAATCTTTGGGAGATGCTCTTGGGGCTGTTATCCTGCCCTTGGCTCCCTCTCTGTTTGTTCTGTTCTGGCTGCCCAACATGAGGTGAGAAACTGTGCCGCACCACAAAACTCCCTGGTCCCTGCCATGGTCATGGATTTAAATGTTAGATACCATGAATCAAAATAAATCTTTCTTCCTTCAAGGTGATTTTCTCAGGAATTTCCCCTTCAACAATGGAAAGCTCACCAACACAGCAGTACCTCCAATACCAAACAGGAAAGGGACTGACCAAGATTCTCCAGAAGGAAGGCTGTCTTAGTTAGGGTTTTACTGCTGTGAACAGACACTATGAACAATGCAAATTTTATCATGGCTTTCCAAATCCAAAGTCCCAAAATCCACATTCTTCCAAACAAAAGCATGGTCATGCCTATCACAGCAATATCCCACTCCTGGTACCAACTTCTGTCTTAGTTAGGGTTTTACTTCTGTGAACAGACACCATGACCAATACAAGTTTTATAAAAGACAACATTTAATTGGGGCTGGCTTACAGGCTCAGAGGTTCAGTCCATTGTTATCAAGGCAGAAACATGGCAGCGTCCAGGCAGATATGGTGCAGGAGGAGCTGAGAGTTCCACATCTTCATCTGAAGGCGGCTAGTGGAAGACTGACTTCCAGGCAACTAGGGTGAGGGTCTTAAGCCCACACCCACAGTGGCACACCTACTCGAACAAGGCCACACCTAATAGGGTCACTCCCTGGGCCAATCATATATGAACCATCACAGAAGGCTGAGGGAGGTAGCATCAATTTCTCATTTGTTTGTTTGTTTGTTTGTTTGTTTGTTTTTGAATGGCTGTGCCTCTTATTTCTACAGTCATTCACTTTTATTACACCAACATCTATTTCTAAATAACAACCTAAAGTGCCTATGGGCCGTGTCCATGAATTTCCCAACCCCACCTGTGCCTGGACACTGATCTCTGAACATGTGTGCTACCTTGCTGTATCTCTCTGACGTGTAAGTGAAATGACGGAAGATGCCACTCTAGGCTGAAGCCTGATGGCCTATGGTCTCAAAACTCCAGACATCATGCAAGGGTGCCAGTAAAGGAGGTGGAGAGGCAAGGTGCCCCAAAAGTCTGCCGGCCCTGGAATGAAGGATTTCTGGGAACTGTCTCAGGGGTTCTTTGGCATCAGGGAGAGGACAGATACCCAGGAATGGACCCCTGCCATTCCTTCTCAAATTTATAGTTCCTTATTCTTAAGTTATTATTGTATAATTGTTATTATACTGTAATATGAATACAGTCATTATGTATATGTGCTTAGGGCTAATTGCTTGGGATTGGATGACCTGCCAAGGGCCTTATTCTTGGAAAATGCTGATTCTCCCTCACAGCCATTAATTGCCGGCAACTCTTCATCTATCAGTGCAGTTGTGAGATTTGCCCATCCGTGTAAGCATGTACATTGTATTGTCAGTGTTTAGGGCTTGTTTAGGAGGTCATACTTTTGAAATTTCATGGGTTCAGCTTCCCTGACATTCATAGATAGATAGATAGATAGATAGATAGATAGATAGATAGATAGATAGATAGATAGAAAGATAGATCATTATCTTCCCATTTTCCTATGTTCCCTAAACACAGACATAAGAGTGGAACTGTAGATCTATCAGGTGAGATTAGGAAATCCATGGTGAGTTGCTCTTGCATTTTGGCCAGTTGTGGCTTTCTGTAATTGTCTCTGAATAATAATAATAGTAATGATAATAATAGGAGGAGGAGGAAGAGAAAGCTTCTTCAATGATGTGTCAGACCTACAATTATGTGGGTGTAAAAATCAGAATTTAGAATGTATACTGGTTTAGAAATTATGCTGGTTTAGGGAAATGGCAATAGTGGGCTCTCCTCTGTRGTCTATGCCCTCACCAGCCATGGGTAGTGGGATAGATTTCAGTACTTCGAATGAATTTCTTGCTATTAGCAGGCCTACATTACAATTAGATAGCTGTCTGTTACCCCGGGATATACCAGCTACYATRGCATCTTTCAGGAAATCTTACCATTTTGGACATTCTGGACCTACTCTTTCTCCCTCTAGATYTCCCCCTATGATTATCTCTATTTCCTTTTCTAGTCTCTATGGCTACTCCAGGTGATATATTTACATCTAACGACTTGAAGCTGGGATCCACAAATGAGAGAGAACACCTGGCCTTCCTCTTTCTGGGTGTGGTTCACCTCACTCCCTATATTCTCTTATTCAATCCATTTGCATGCAAGTCTCACAGTTTCCTTCTTCCTTCAAACTGATGACTGTTCCATGATGTATATGTACCACGTTTTCACTCGTCACCATAAGTCAGAGGACACTTTGGTTGCTTTCACTTCCCAGCTATTGTGACTACAATGGCTGCAGACATGCCTGAGCAGGCATCTGTGGAAGGGGATTTCATAAGTCCTAAGGAGGCATTTGTTAGTGGTATAACTGGGTGATGTGGTCAATCTGTTTTTAGCTTTGTGACAGTTTTTCACACCGATCCCCACAATGGCTGCACCKGTGTGTAATCCCACCAAAGTAATGAAAGTTCCCTTTTCTCTGCACAATTGCCAGCTTCTGTTGTTGGTTGTCTCCTTGGCCTGCCGTTCTGACCAGGGTAAGAGGAAATCTCAAAGTAGGTTAGGTTAGCCTGGCCTAAATGGCTAAAGGTGTTGGACATGTTTAAGACATTTCTTAGCCATTTTTATTTCTTATTTTGAGAATTCCTTGTTCAGATCCGGAGTCCATTTTTTTAAAAAATTGGGCCATTATTTTTTGACTTGTTTTTGAGTTCATTAGATATTCTGGATATTAATACTATAGCAGATGTATAGCTGATATTATCTCCAAGTGTGGGAAACCCAATGTTTCCTTCACTGTCCAGGACCTTCCTAGTTTTATGAGGTCCCATTTGTCAGTTGTTGGCCTTAATTCCTGGCCAAATGGATTCTTATTGAGAAAGTCCTTTCATACCCCTATGCCCTGCAGGATGATGCTTMASGTTTTTTCTAGAAATTCTGGAATTTTTGTTTTGACAGAATGACAGAATGACAATGAGATCATTGATCCATTTGGAGAGGATTTTTATACAGAATGAAAATATGTGTCTCATTTAATTCTGCTACATGTGGACATCTATTTTTTTTTTCAGCACCATTTGTTAAAGAGGCGTTACTTTTCTCTAGTGTGTATCTCTATTTTGGCATCTTTGTCAAATATCAGATGGCTGTAGTTACGTGTATTCATGATTCCATCATATGTTTTGTTCCACTGATCTACAGGTCTGTTTTAGCACCATGCTGTCTTTGTTACTATGTATCTGTAATAAACATGAAATCCTGGACATCCCTCCAGCAATGTTCTTTTTGCTCAATATCGTTTGGCCCTCTGACATCTTTTATGATTCCATATGGATCTCAGGATTTTTTTTTTCTATTTTGATAAAAACAGTGAGAATTGTGATTGGGATTTCATGAAATCTATAAGTTGGTTTTGCCAGAATTGTTATTTTTAAAATATTAATTCTGCCAACCTATGAGCATGGGTGGTCTTCTAATGTCTTTATCATATCTTTGTTTAGACATTTAAAGTTTCTATTATTGAGGTCTTCTGTCTCCTCGGTCAGGTTTATGTCCAGTTATGTTTTTAAGCTACTGGGTATGGGACTGTTTCCTTTACTCCTTTCTCAGAAYGCCTGTCATTGGTTTATAGACCAGCTACTGGTTTTCAAAAGTCGATTTAATATYCTGCCACTTGCCTGAAATTGTTGTTCATTTCTAGAAGTTTTCTGGAGGAATTTTGGGGTCTCTATGTATAATAGAGATTTATATTTGCAAAAATCATTTGCAAATATGAASAATCATACTTCTTCCTTTCTTATTCATAACCCTATAATTTCATAGACTTATTGCTCTAGCTAGTGTTTTGAGCACGATATTGGAAATCAGTATGCATAGTGATTTTTAATAGGATTGTTTCAAGTTATCCTCCATTTGGGATGGTGTTGGCTATGAGTATCTGTTATATAGCCTTTATGACATTGAGGTGTGGTCCCTCCAGCCCTCCTGTCTCTAGTATTTTTATCATGAAGCCATGTTGGATTTTGTCAAATGCCTTTGCTTTATCTATGTAGATGATCATGCAATTTTTTTTCTTGCAATCCATTTATATGATTCATTACACTTACTAACTTTGTATGATAAACTACCCTTGCATCTCTGGAAGAAAACCAACTTGATCATAGTGGAGTTTTTTAAATACGTGTCTGTATAGCAAACTGAATAGTTTGGAAGTATCTTCTTGAGAAGTTTTACATCAATGCTCTTCAGGAGAATTGGGCTTTATTTTTCTTTCCTTGTTGTTATGCTTTGTCTTAGGGCTTTACTGCTGTGACAGACACTGTGACCAAGGCAACTCTTATAAAGGACAACATTTAATTGGGGCTGGCTTACAGGTTCAGAGGTTCAGTCCCTTATCATCAAGGCAGGAGCCTGGCA
>BDUI01023714.1:17833-27868 GCA_002335545.1 Apodemus speciosus
TCTGTTAGATCTTTATGGTGACCTGGGCTCCTCTGTTGGTTTTCTGTAGTGACCTGGTCAGGCCACCAGCTGCAAGATGGTGGCGGGACTCGGGGCTCAGTCTAACCATGGGATTCTCTGCAGGAGTAGAGCTTCCCTGGTTGGACTGCTGGAGCCTAGATGATTCAGTCCATCTAGTGCTCTCAGTCCACAGGTCTCTGTCTGGTTAGCTGTTTGAGGTGTCCCAAGGCAAGGTGGCTGTTTCTGCTGTATACCAGGTACAACATGCACAGATCACCCAGTGAGTTGGTTGCCTCGCGGGTCAGCGACCTCCTGCAGCTCTGACCTGAGGCAAGATGGTGGCCTCTGCTTCACGCCAGACAGGCTGGCCCCTCGAGACCGCTGCTGAGCTCCCTTGGCTCTGGGTGCAGGCAAGAGTCCGACAGGGCAGTTGCCATCAGTCTTGGCCTCTGTCCCCATACCTGGTCTCTGCTGTTAGTAGTCTGTGGTGTCCTGAGGCCAGGTGGCTGTCTTGCCTGGAATCCAGGCACAGGCTGCATAGAACTCTGAGCCTCAGTATTATTATTTTAGCAATTGGTAATATTTATTATAAAATAAGTATCACAATTTTCAAATCATTTATTATTCCACACTTCAGTTGTTTCCGCATGCCATTACAAATAATATTATACTTGCAAATAATATATGTGCCATTAGAGAATTATTTTCATTGAATTATTTTTCTGAATAAATTATTGGAAGTAGAATTGCTCCTTTGAAAACTATAATGTTTTAAAACGTGTATATATGTAGTCAAATTGCCCTCACCAAGGCTATATTAATTGATGTCCTACAATTATTTATGTGCCCATTTCCATACTCCCAATGTGAACATTAGACTTTGCTATTTTCTTTAATATAGTTTTAAAATGACATTTTAGATTGTTAAGAGCAATTGAACCTTTCTGTATAACATTACTAGTCATTTGCAATTTTTTCTTCTTTGTAAATTACTTGTTTATGTTGTTTACCCATTTCCTTACTAAACATCATTTTATAGGTCTATAGAACTTTATCATGTGTTAAGTAGATTTAATCTCATTTCTGGCATATAATGTTATAAATATTTTACTGAGTTTTTCCAATGCGTTTCATTGTGTAAATGTTTAAATTTATGTACTCAAATATATTGATACACTATGGTTTCATTTTTTATGTAAGTAAAGCTCTCAAATTCCTTTCTGTGAAGCTTTGTGCCATATTTTTTAGGCAGAATGGGATTTTATTCAGCTCTAAAGAAGACTGAAATCATGAAACTTGCATTAAAATGGATAGAGTTGAAAATCATTGTATCTTTACAAAAGAAAAGTTTGAACCTGGAGTGCACTATGTAGAGGAGAAAGCTGATGACTGCCAGAGAGGGAAGATACACAGGTCTGGAACAGGTGATCCCCTCTCCACTACAGGAAAACAACCTTGCTGGCATTGATTATGGAGTTTCGGGCTCCAGGACATGGAGTCAGTACATTTCTGGTCATTATGCAACTGAAACTGTAGGGTCTGCTGTGCTCACCCTGGGAAGTTATTTTGTTGTGATGACACAAAGCCCCAGTTGACAAAACCTACAAATTGGCAGAACCTAGCGAGGCAGAGTCCAGCAAACTTAGTCTTTTGGGTAAAATTCAGAAGTAAGGACATATAACATTATACAGACTATGCATGTTATAATTAGGTATAAACATATATATGTGAACTAAGAAAAATAGGCCATAAATCTGAAATAGAGCAAGGAGGGATATATGAAAGGGTTTGGAGATATAAGGTAGAAATGGTATAATTATATAATCTCAAAAAATAAAACAACTAATAAAAAGAAGTAAATGGTGATGCTGAAATTCAAAGTGAAGAAGGTACAATGCAAGTGTTGTTTTTTAATTCCTTTCAGTAGTACTTAAATTCTTATTGGTTTAAATTAATCAGTTATATGATGTTTGTACTTCTCACAGTAATTATAATGCAAAAAACCTGTCATAGAAAAGCAAATACAAATAATGAGTGAAAGCCTATCAATAGATAAAAGTACTTCATTCCAAATGAAGATAGCAGTGGAAGAAAAGTAATCTCCATTCTAGAAACCAGTGAGCAAAGGTCCAGCAGTAAGTGCTTCCCCATCAGTAAATATTTGAATGAAAAATCAACTATATAATTAAAAAATAATGTGGTAGATAAGGTAGGAAAATATAGAATGCAACTACACAATCCCTATCAAACTCCCTTCACATGTAAAGACACATATATATGGAAAGTTAAGTGATCAGCTAGAGAGATGGCTCAGTGTTTAAGAGCCCTGACTGGTCTTCCAGAGGTCCTGAGTTCAAATCCCAGAAACCACATGGTGGCTCACAACCATCTGTCAAGGGATCAGATGCCCTCTGGTGTGTCTGAAGACAGCAACAGTGTACTTATATAAATAAAATAAATCTTTAAAAAAAAGTTAAGTGATAGGAAAATATATTTTATGCAAATAGAAACCAAAATGAGTAGGTGCAGAAATACTTAAACGAAAAAAATGATATTAAGTCAAAAAATATTAATAACAATGCATATAATTTGAAGGTATTAAACTCATTAAAGTGAAATGAAGCTTCCTAATACATAGAAGAATACCTAAATAGATAAAAAGAAATATTAAGAGTTTGGGACGGAGAGGTAGACACCCATGATATCATCATTAGAAACATTACTATCCCAGTTTCATCAATAGAGACAGTACACAGGTACAAAATTGATACAAGAATAATAAATTTAAACTATAGCTATGCCAAATGCAGCATGCTACCCCAAAACTGTATAATATGCACTTTTCTCAATCTTCCATGAAATATTGCCTAAGACAGAATCTGTGGTGGTAGGCCATAATATCTGAACAGGCTTAAGAAAACTCAAAGTATTAAATATATTTTCTGACCACAATTGTATAAAACTAAACAACCTTAATAGGAAGAACTTCAACAAATCCTTAAGTATATAGAAACTAAACAGCATATTCCTGGACAACTGATGGCTTACTGAAGAAATTGAAAATTAGCTTAAATGACAGATAAAAATTATAAAGGATCACTGCTGTGAAGGTTTTACACGAACAAAAGGACTAATCTGAAAGGAGAGCAGCGCATTTCTATTCAGGTAAATCTGCTTACGTTGATTAACAACAAAATGGAAAATGAACAGACTGATGATAAAGATTTAATCACTAATAAAAAAAAAAAGTCTCCTGTCAAAGAAAAGCCTGGGACAGTGTCACTGCTGAAGTATACCAAACATTTAAAGAATTGGTGCCAAGGTCTCAAAGTCTCTTTAAATAAAAAACATGAAAGAGAAGCGAGCCAAAGTCATTTCATAAGGCTAGCATTGTGTTTCTCTGATAACAAAAGTAGACCTAGGTAATTATAAACAGAAGAACATCTTTGGTGAACATAGAGTCAAGACTCTTCAACTAGTGTATACAATTGATGAGACTGCCAGGTGTTTCAAAACCTGTGACTGCACAGATGGTCCTGTTTAAAACCAGTGGTTCAGAAAGTAAAACAAAACTGTGCAAGTGTGAGAAATGGACATGTAGACAGGAGGGAGATTGACAAGGGTGAGAGGGAAGTAAGATGAGATAGGGTGAGCACAAATAGAATGAATGTACTATATACATTCGTGAAATGGCTAAATAAATCTAACCAATCAATGAACATAAATCTAAAGCAATCAAACCCAGACCCCAGATAGCTAAGGCAATCCTGGAGCAATTAACCATAGATCTCAGGCTATAGTATGGAGCCATGGTAATAAAAAACAGTTTGATATTGGCACAAACACTAACATGTAGTTCAATGAAACAAAATGGAAGAGTCAAACTTGTATGAGCATAAAGACAACTAGCTGATATTTTTAAAAGATGCCAAAAATCCATACTGGAAGAAAGTATCTTCAACAAGTAGCTGGAAAATTAGATGTGTAGCCAGGGAAGTGTTAGTGATCCCCCCAAAATAGACAGAAGCTGATCTGATGCAACTCACAACAGTGTCTTGATTCTATTCAAGCTAGCAGGACAGTCTTGATAGTGGGGGAGTCCTAAATATCTATCTTGGCAAGGCTTTATAGTAAGCAGCAAGCAGGGGTTAAGTGTGCAAGCATCTAAATGGAAAGCTACCATAGCCTTTAACATAATTGGCCAGTGCTGGGAGTCATATCATACACTTAATTTCTGCTCCCCTCTGCATTGGTGGTCCTTAGGCAGGGTTGGGCCTGTAATCTGGGGGTGTAGATCTGTTGGGGTAATAACCTGGAGATGCAGGTCTTGTTGGGTATGAGCCTAGAGACTGGAGCTAGGCTCAGGTTTTGTTGGGGGAAACTTGGAAACTAATGCTAGCTACTGGCCTGTTAGTTTACCTGAATTTAAACTTAGGTCAGGTTCTCTAAAATGGAGTCTGAATTTAAAAGATTTGGCCTCTCAGATGCACAGTCATGGAAAGAAGTATGTAGAATAGAAGAAGAAAAAGGGTAATGAGACAGAAGGTGATTGCAGGGACCTGGTGATAGAGAGATGGTTGGGGAAATTCCAACTAACTCGGGAAAATAAATTCAAGACATACAACACAGGGACTATAATTAATAGTACAGTGTATTCTTAACAAATTATTAGAGAGTAGATTTTAAATGTTCTCAACATAAAATTATAATTGTGGGATTCAGCTAGTCCACAGTGCATCATGTTATTCATAATACATTCAATTTTGAAAAATTAAAGATAAAATATCCTCTATCAAACCAGCCATGCATTCATGAACTGTGTTCTTCTGGGTCAGAGAATATTTATTCTTTCCATCACTCTTACATTCATTTATATGACATATTACTCAAAATCTTAAATCCATATTCAAAATGAGGCTTTCTGTAGAGAAATCTAGAAACATGGCTGCTCTGGCAAAAGATTACATCTAAAGACCTTCTTCTAGCTCTGTGTGATCTGGCTGGAATACAGACACACCCTTAGTATATACCTTTAATCCCAAATAAGTGAGGTAAAGTTAGCTTGCAGAACATGTTATCATGTTTGAAAGTGATGATGGATTGAGGGACAAAGTGAACAATCCAAGACAGATTTCACAGAATGAACCAAACTCTCATCAGAACAGCACAGGAATGAGAGGTTACTTAAGAGCAGTGCAAAGAGAGAACAGAGTTGAATGAGTTCAGTGAGATGGGTTCAGGGCGGTGGTGTTCCATTTGTTCAGTGCAGCAGAGTTGAGCTCCTTCATTAAGTTGATGCAATTCCATGCAACTAAGAGGAGGCAGTTTTAGTGGTGAAGACAGAAGGACGCAGAGAAGGAGAAGGAGCCAGAAGATTTGAACAGGTTGTCAATGTTATCATGAGGTCAAGCAGAGCAATTCAGTCAGAATACAAGGAAATCCAGATTGAATAAATCAGCTAGGAAGATTAGATTGTCCAGGGGCTAAAAGGTTCCAGGCCAAGATCTAGGGATAGTTACAACAGAGAAGGAAATGCTCTTGGAAATTACTCTCATCTCATTCCTTCATCTGATGAAATAAAAGTTACTTCTACAATTTGTCTTTCTTATATACAATTTTCATAACTAGAGTCATCTTCAAAAATGTGAAATATCCTTTGTTTATGAAAAACTAAAATCTCAGAGGTCTGTATGTAAATGTTAAGAAAATAAACTTACATGTAGAATGTACTATTTCTATATTTTTCTGGTTGGAAGGTTTGATAGTTATTTAATAACTTTAAGTTTTGTTTTTGTCTTTTGAGACAGGTACTCTCTTGCTCTGTAGCTTGGGCTGTCCTAGAATTCAAAATACCCCTCCTTTGGCCTCCTGACATTGAGATTATAAGATATCCAGCAAACCCAGACATTTCATAGTTATTAATGTTTTATCTTCCTTGATTTGTTTTTTATATTTTTTGTATAATTTTAGATTTATCACACTTTCATTTTCTGTCACTCTTTAAATCTGTGTATACTGCCCATAAGGGGAAGCAGAATGTGATTATTTGCTTGTCAGGCTCTGAAGTCAGTCTACCTAGGTTTGAATTATTTCTTTGCCAATTGACTTAAATTCCCAGAAATTCCACATTCAAAATGGAACCTACTTCAACAACTTCTTCACTATATGGTTGCAATGATGAAAGTAGTTAATTCTGCAAATGTGCAGAATAAAACAGTCTCAAAAATATAGCCTTCATTTATTGTTGAATTAGTTTCCTAGGTCTGCCATACAAAATACAGTAAAGTGGAATATTTAAAGCCACATCAACTTATTCTCTCAGTTTTGTAGCATTTGGAGGGTGCAGGGCCATGCTCCCCTGAGAAGGAGAAGAGGAAAGCTGATTATTTCTCTTCCATCTCCTGGGGTCTCCTGGCACTTGGTTTATGTTAGCATAACTCTACTTCCTACCCTCATCTTCAGATGACCTTTGTCCCTATTCCTCTGGATTTGTAAGAACATTGTCATAGTATTAGGGACAACCCTAATCCAGAATAATGTCACCCTAGCTTAATTATATCTGCAAAGATCCTATTTTAAGTAAGGTCACCTTTCTAGATCAGGAGTGAGCATGGATATTAAGAGGCTCTGCCTCAAACACTAATGTGCAGTCTTTCTTACTCTTTCCTCTTATATTCTCAATAACTGTGACTACAGACTTGTCACTTACGCTTCATTTTGTCTGGAATTTCTGCCTCTCTCTGCTTTTCTTGTCTTTTTCTTCGATATATAATCTTTTTCATCTTTTCCAATGTTTCTGTATCTACCTCCACGATTCACTTTTCCCTTTATTGTTACTTTGGCAAGCATTGTATGAATTTGGTTTTTAATTAAGCACTATTTATTCTTTAAACTATTACTATTTAAACTCTTACCATGGCTCATTCATCATTCCTCTCAAAAGAATATATCACTGAAGTTTTGATTTTATTTTTGACTCAAAATTAGGTAGCATGATATATTTACTACATTGCACATGGTTTTGATTGGTTATTTACCTGTGGACTCATTGAATTATGATCATATATTATGAGAGTAGGGCCTAAATGATTAGTTTATAATGTATTTTTCCTTTGTGGTATTAAAGACACAGTATTTTCAAATGTTTTGTAAGCATTTAGTTAAACCATTAGTCTTGGCAATACACAAATTTACATATATAGGTATTTTCATAGAGTTTCATATATTAATTATATTATTAAATTGACACATTTCTTTCTACCTTTGTTTTTTGAGTATTTATAGTATAGAAACCGCTACGTATAAACCCCCAAAGCTATCGTATTTTTTCCTTAGTGACCAAGATCTATCCGGTTATTAAATGGGTTTATTACTGCTCAACATAAAAAAGTATATCCCCAGCCTCCCTTATGGATACCATTTGACTAGATTCTGGCTGCTGAGATGTATGTTGGTCTGAAACTGGCAGCTCATTTTCCTCTTCTTCCTACCAGAGTATACATTTGATTGGCTGGAATTGGAAAAAAACAGTTCAAACTATAAAATGCTACAGATGAGCTATGATTGCATAAAAGCATCATAAATTGAAAAATGTAAGTAAAAATGTATTTAACACAACCTATATGCCGTCATAACTTACCCCAGTCCAGTATAAACTGTAAGTCACTTCCTCTCATGCTCACACAGCTGATAGGAGGTTATGGTTTACTATTGCTACCTAATTTCACTGAGGGCTCACACTGTGTATTCATAGACTAGGAAAAGAGTCAAAAATCAAACTTTGAAATACAAGGCAGCCTTTTTTTAATGTTCATACCTTTTCAGTGAAATTGTCCTTGTTAATGTCCTTTTGTTGCTAAATTCCAAGGTACGATTTTCAATCATTATTAAATATCTTCCTAGAACATTTCACAGTCTTGTTTTACAAGATACAATTTTCTTCTGGCATTCTTCCAGAAGCTTGGAGCCACATTTCTGACTTCTAAGCTGAATGTTCCACAGCTACATCAAAACTGAATGGATCATGTGTCCCTTAAATCTGTTTCCTTTAGTTAATGTTTATACAGTCTCGCTTGAAAACATCCTTCCTTTTCTTCCTGCTTAACTATTAGCTATCAAAGCCTACATCACAAATATTTCCTAAACTGCGTCCTAGCTAATGTGTTAGTTCAGATACCTCACTGACTTTTTTCCATTACTGTTGTTGAAACCTAGTGCATGCTAGGCTGGAACTTAACCACTGAGCTATGGGGCATCTATCACATTGACTTTGCTTAGATTATTCTAACAACTTTTACTTTACTTCTAGTAAAGTCTTTCATAAAGCTACCCATTCGAAACATATTTGATCACATATCCACTTTGCTTCAAAATCTTCACTGATTCTATATTGTTAATCTTCTTTGTACCTTCCTTGAAGAAATTCTTTTTTTTTCCTGTCTTCACTTATTTTTTTTATTGGATATATTCTTTATTTACATTTCATTTCCCTTTTCCTGGTTTCCCCGCCCCCCAATGTCCCATATGTCTTTTCCCCTCCCCCTGTTCCCCTATTCACCCCTTCCCACTTCCCTGTTCTGGTATTCCCCTGCACTGCTGCATTGGGCGTTTCCAGAACCTGGGTCCACTCTTTCCTTCTTGTCGGACAGCATTTGGTAGGTGGATTGTGTCTTTGGTGTTCCAAGATTCTAGGTTAATATCCACTTATCCTAAAGCAAAAGGCTATACCTTTTTTCTCAGCACCTCATGGTACCTTCTCCAGGCCCACAAAGACAAACATGGTATGTACTCACTTATAAATGGATATTATCTATAAAGTTAGGTTAATCATGCTACAATATGTAGACCGAGAGAGGTTAAGTGACAAGGTTGGCTCAAGAGAGAACTCATGGATCACCCTGGGAAGCAGAAATAGAAAAGATTTCACAGGTGGTCTGGGGCTTGTAGAGGTGGGAATGGGAGGGATCAGGTGTGGGAAGGGATAGAGGGAGAGAACTGGAATTGGGGGGAGCATCTGGGAGACTAGGTAGAAAACTAGTGCAGTGGAAAATTTCTGGAGTCCCTGAGGGCGACCTTAGATAAGACTCCTAGTAATTGGCAGATATGGAGCCTGAACCAGCCATCCTCTGTGACTAGGTAAGACTTCCAGTGGAGGAACTAGAACACCAACTCAGCCATTAAAAACCTCCAACCTAAATTCATCCTGAATACAAGATGTGCTGGGATAAAGGTGATAACAAACTTGTGGGGTTGGACAACCAATGACTGGTCTAACTTGAGACCAATGCCTTCAGCGGAGCCCAGGCCTGACACTATCTAGAGGACCATAAACCAGAGGCTGGATAGTTCAGGCACCTAGAATAGAATCAAACATGATTGGCAGAAAGTCAATGAAATGATCTTAATGATATTCTGCTATACTGGTAGACTGGAACATAACATAATTATCATCAGAGCAGCTTCAACCAGCCACTGATAGAAGCAGATGCAGAGACCCACTGCCAAACATCAAGCAGTGCTCAGGAAATCCCACAGAAGAGGGGGAAGGATTTTAGAAGCCAGAAGAATTGAGGACACCAAAAGAACAGAGCCCACAGAACCAACTAAGCATGGCTCATAGAAACTCATAGAGACTGAAACAAACATGAGGGAGGCTGTATGGGTCTGCCCTAGGCCCTCTACATATATGCTGTGGCTGTGTAGCTTAGTGTTCTTGTGGGACTCTTAACGGTGAGACTGCTGGGAGTAGGGGTGTCTGTGACTCTTTTGCCTGCTCTTGGGACCCCTTTCCTCCAATTGGGTTACCTTGTCAAACATTGATATGAGCATTTGTGCCTAGTCTTATTGTAACTTTTTATGCATCTTCAATTAATATCCGTGGGAGGTCTGCTCTTTTCTGAAGGGAAATGGAGAACTAGATCTGGGAGAAAAGGGAGGTTTGGAGTGGTACTGGAAAAAAGAGGAGGTAGGAGAAACTGCAGTCAGGATATAATATATGAGAGAATAGAAAATAATAATAATGATGATGATGATGAT
>BDUI01023723.1:10416-22794 GCA_002335545.1 Apodemus speciosus
GACTAGTGATGTTGAACATTTTTTAAGGTGCTTCTCAGCCATCCGAATTTCTTCAGGTGAGAAGTCTTTCTTTAGCTCTGTACCCCATTTTCTGATAGGGTTATTTGGCTTTCTGGGGCAAGGAAAGAGTGGACCCAGGTTCTGGAAAGGCCCAATGCAGCAGTGTAGGAGAATACCAAAACAGGAAAGTGAGAAGGGGTGAATAGGGGAGCAATGGGGGGGGAGGGAAAAAGACATATGGGACATGGGGGAGGCGGGGAAACCAGGAAACGGGAAATGAAAAGTAAATAAAGAATATATCCAATAAAAAAAGAGAGAGAGAAAAAGAAAAAAAGAGATCACAAAGGGAGACAACTCTGGAGATAGAAAACCTTGGAAAGAAATCAGGAGTCATAGATGCAAGCATTAACAACAGAATACAGGAGACAGAAGAATCTGAGGAGCTGTGGATACCATAGAAAACATTGATTCAACAATCAAAGAAAATGGATATTTTCTTTTTAGAATTTGATTGAAGAAAGACAGTGTATGTTTTTTTGAATTCTGTTACATAATTTGTGTGTATTGATGTTGCCTGAATGTGTGCATGTATATGCACTATTTGCAAACATGGCACCTGCTGTGGCTTCAAGTAGGTATGGGATAATGAGATCGGGCTTATGGAGAGGCACCACATGGATCCTGGGAATCGAACCTGGAGCCTGTGGGAATCTGGCTTCTCTAGAAGAGCAACCAGTGTTCTGCATCTCTCTATGCCTAGAAAAGTAAATCTCTATCAACCTAGTTAAATTGGTTGAGTTAGGACAATATTTCTTACACATGAAAAGTTAATGAAGATCAGCTGACAGAACGTTAGGAAACAGGCTTCTAAGAAGGAAGAATTGCGAAGATGTGCCGGTCATTTCAGACACTAAGCTATAAAAAGAAAAAAAAAATGTACCATAGAAATGAACATTGGTACTGGTGGGTACCTAAGGAAGGTAAGACATCTGGAGTTTTGGAAAAATTGAGAAAAAATGAGAATGAATACAGAAGAGTCTTTGGTTGTGCTATAAAAATGTAGTGAAGTGAAATAGAAAAAAATGATGACAGGTGGATGACTTATAGAAAAAAAATTAAAAGATTATACATAAAAGCATAATTCATATGATCAGGACTCTGAAGACCTTGGAGAACAGAATACTTAAACAAACTTTGTAAGAATAACTATACAAAAAATAAGTGAGTAAAAAGTGTCTATTGTGTTATATTTAAGTATTTGAAATGAAATAAACAGTAGATAACTTTGTGATTATGCAAAAAATAAAAAAATTATTCTTGATATAACAAAGTTTACATGATCCACAAAAATAACGTTTTATAATTCTAGAGTTACTACGAAATTTCTAATCTAAAAGTAGTTAATTTTCTCTCATTGAAAAATTATCTCTATGTTTAATTGTAATAATTTGTCTAAGAATACTGTTCATGTGAAAGAAAAGATATTTCCTTGAAAAGCAGAATTGGGTTAGATATCACAAAACTAATTCTAAAACAAATGCATTCAAGGAATGCACTTTCAAATTAAACAAATACATTTTTGAAGAATTATTTCAATAAAAATGTTTAACCAATTTCTGTTAATACTGTATATCAAAGCCTTAATAAAAATCAAATCTAATGAAATAATTTATCCTTTCTTTATTTTATATTTAGAAGAATTTAGGGAATATCAGGTGTCTCACTGAGTGCTATGTGATTATCTGTATTATGAAATAACAGAGTGCATGCCACTCGAAGACTTCAGCTCAGTCTTTAAAATTTGTATCTCCTCAACCTTAAAAATATAATATAAATATACTATATAATACCAATGATAACAGTAAAAAAAAAAAACAAAAGAGCTAATATTATTGAAAGCAGTCTATCAATCCCTTGTGGACTTGAGCACAGGTTAATAAGACAGCAGATTTCAGTTTTCAAACCAGAATCATTGACCCAGGATATTCACAATTATAATAAAATTAGGAACTGGTTAAAAATGAGATTTAACTAATATACTTTTGTGACTATCAGCCGCTATGGAAAAATCTTCTGCAGCAATAATCTACTCATATTTGATTACTTACATATCATCAGATCCCCAAGCAAATGAGAAATGATGACTTATTCAGTCTGCCTGAAGAATGTTTGATCCTTTTATCTTTGGAATAACACTAAAAATGTTACTGTGCATGTTTGTATATATGGGTGGTTTTACATTAAAGAACCACAATATGCAAGACAATATCATCTATAAATATTCTAAACAAATCCATAGGTTTTTCATCTCATATAAATAATGACTATGAGAATGTTTTTCTTGTCTTAGCTAAAATAAATATTAAGTATAAAAATGGAATATAACATGAAAATCTCAAAGAATGTTTTATTTGTTTTCAATAATCTGATTTGGGTATTAATTTACTAGTCTGCATTTTCAAGAACTAAGGATATTATGTATCAGTAAACAACATATTAGTACACTTTCAATGACTGTTATCATTGGACTAGGATATATATAAAGAGAAAAAAATCTTTGTACACACAAAAAACATGAAGGGTAGACATTGGGTCTAAATGGCAACTCACTTTCTGCCCATCAGAGAAAATCATCTGAATTATGTATGATCTAAATTTAATATGTCATTCAAAAAGCATCCTGAAAGTAACAGGGATATGTTGTGATTGCATTTTAAAAGTCTAGCTTTTCCAACTCCACTAGCCAGATCCTGCACAAAGATATATTATGGTCTGGGTGATTCAGGCTTAGAAAAGATGTGTGATAGCAAGTCACTCTTCTTCTGAGACAGAGATAAATAAAGGGTAAATAAATAATTGAAGAGTTTTCAACAGCTGGGTGTCTGCAGCCTCAGAAGCAGAGTCTCACTGTGAAGCTTTGAAGACCTAAACCATCTTGTTCCTCTGAGCTGACAGGGTAATAGAGAGGCCCGGAGGAGATAATACATACATAATCGCAAGTGCTTGTCGGCAACACATGATTCACTCAGCTGGAATTTATTATTCATATTATTTATGTGGATTATTGGTAAGTGCCTTCTGATTCTATTATCAACAATTTAGAAAAATTGCAGATAAGCCTAGAAGACAAACAGCAGTGCCACTCAGATCATTTTTTAAACTTTAACTATTATTGAATATTAAGCTTTCACATGCTCTGTCTTTGTACTTTCACCAAAAGAGGAATAAAGAAAGCAAGATTTTAAACCATTTTTCTTCAGTCAAATCACAACACTGTAATTCTCATCCTTAATAATCTTAATATGGTATTACTGAGGGGAAATGTATTTGATTAGTCATGGTCCATGACTACTGATACTCATTTTCACAATGTGGTATGATGTTCACAAAAAGGATGTCATAAAAGCTTTTCTCATACAGTTATAAAAGTCTCTTTTGTTTATCCAAACTATTGGATCATTCTGATACATTAAATTATTAAATAATCTTTATTATACACATAATAGTGAATATAATACAAACAACCCAAAGCTATTGAAATCTGCTTCTATGAAACTTGTCATAGACATCAAATCACTACAGTTTTGTACTAAAAGCATATTGTGTGACTGTGCAGTTGTGTGGGGTGACAGGGTGTGCTCAGTATATCATATATAACAAATATATATATACATATATATACATAACACTCATATATGTGTATATAAATGTGTTTATACATATATACGTATATATACATATGTATATATGTGCTCTTCTTAACACAAGAATACTGAATATCATTTTTAAAAATATATTCAATGTTCTGACTAATTAAATGCAAGTACTTGAAAAATTAGTGCACTGTAGTGTAGACATTGTTACTTGCAGCTGCTGTTGGGCAGAAATATGATACCACACAAGTCAAGACTTCCAAAGATAAAAACTCAAGTTCAAGATAATGGATTTTACTAAGTTTGACTAATCATAAATCTATAAATCAATGATATATCAGAGAAAATCCTGATATACAGATATGTAGAAGAATTATAATTGGATTTATTATTTTTCATATATATTTCTGTAGTCAAAATTTCTCCAAAATATAAAAAAATCACATAATATGTCTTAAGAAATCATTTACTGACAAAGTATAAACTGGACGAGGCATTGCTTTAGCCAGGGTTATTAGAGTATTCTTTCTCCAAAGAATTGTCCCAGATAGTTCCAAGTATTTGATCACTTTGTTCCCTTTTAGTAGGTCTGCTTGGGGGAAATTAGGGAACACTTAGTAGGTGGATTATTGCTACAAGAAGCAGATTTTTGGGCCATGTCTAGTCTGCTTATAACTTTGGTCCATTTCAAGTAATCCTCTTTTCTGCTGTTTGGACCTGTGATTAGACAGCTTCCTGTTGATGCATTCTGCTGCAGTGTCTCTTCGACTGTTATGGACTGTCCATGTAGAACCCCAAGCCAAAGTAAACTGTTCTAAGTTCCTTTGATCACAATATGTCAATAGCAAGAGTTTAAAAGAGTAAGTACATATATTTTATTGATACCATTTTTTCTTTCTTTTTTTCAAAATATTTTGTATACTGTAAAGCAAAGGAACATTTTTAGACCTCACAACCACATTCACAATATGTCTTGTGGTCATGTAGACTTATGACTGAAACTATGTTTGAGACAAAGCCTGTTTATAAGACATTAAGAAACTAATCAAAAAACCATCTTTCTTGCCTTGGAAATTCCAAGTAATCACCTTTTACATCCTAGATCAATCTAATCTTTGATATGCACTTTTCTATAACCCTAAGCAAAGAAGTTTCTGTGGGTATGTRTGTGTGTATTTGTTTGTGTTTGTGTTTGTGTGTATGCATTCAGACAGTTTTTTATGAAAACATAATAAAAGGTGAAATGTGAGCTTATTTTGTAAATAACCATCATAAATGCTGGAAACAGCACATAGATATTAATTGATTAACCTATGTTTTTAACAATATGTTATTTTCTGAGTCCTTTTGGGACATAATATTTTCTAGAATTTAAATAAATATTTTGCATGTAATTCTTTTTGTGCTGTTTTTGAGTATGGATCAAAACACTTTATAGGAAATAAACATGTGCACAAAAGATACACTACAGCCAGAGTACAACTATAGACAAGAAAGAAACCATGCTATAGATGGAAGATACAATGTGTGAAAGGAAGAGTTCGAATTTGGAGTCACTCTTAGTCAAATTATTACAAGGAGAAATAATGCATTTTTCCTTGTACATTTTATTGCCTATAAGGTCATGTTTAATGCCTTTAATTAATTCAATAGTTGATGGATGGATAGATGGATAGGTAGGTAGATAGATAGATAGATAGATAGATAGATAGATAGATGGATGGATGGATAGATAGTTAGATAGATAGATAGATAGATAGATAGATAGATAGATAGATAGATAGATAGATAGATAGATAAACAGACAGATAAATAGATTGATTGATGATAGACAGATAGAAAGAAGAGAGATAGACAGCAGGGATATTATTCAAATTGACTTATATAGGATAGTCAAACTGAAGATCTTTTCTATACACAGATAGAGAATAGATTGATGATGGTACTCAGGATTGAGCAGCACTCTGTCTTGCTGGTTGTCTCAGAAGTTGTAACTGAATGCAGAGATCCTGGAGGATTCCTGGAGAACAACTGTGCTTTTGTCCACCTATGTGCAGAAGTTTGACCCTTAGATGACTCTAGGTCTAGTCATATTGTTGAACCATCACAAACATTGTGTCTAAAGATATTTTATTGAGGAAATGAAGATATAAGTAAAGAATTTTTGATATAATAGAGATAAAAGCAAGTATTGAAATAATATTCAGCTAAGCAATATTGATTGCTTAGAAAACTGTGCAAGATAGTATGTGATAGTAAATTTTGGTTGTTGACTTGAATATATCATAAATTACCAAAATCCAAGAATTTGACCATACCTATTAAGGACTTTCTTGATTGACTTTTTCGAGGCAGGAAGATAGATTCAAAATCTGGGCTGCCACTAGGAGGGCAGCCAAAATAAAAGAACATGGAAGATCAAAGCCCTAGCTTTGCTCCTCCCTGCCCTCACTCTCTCTAATAAAGATCATATAGACGGCTACTGAAGCATTTCTTTGCTGGTGTTAGAAACAATATCTTCAGGATTCCAACTTTGACACAGGAACCATAATTGTTGAGGAATCTTCTGGGACTTGGGTACCAGTTTGGGAATGCTAATTTAGCCAATGCTGTTGATTATAAAACAGATTTTTGGAATACATGTTGGGATTCATCCAGGTAGAACTATCAATATCATAATCAGTAAGCCACTCTAATATAACTATTTCTATTTCTATTAACATTTATATCTACATATGAATATATTTAATCAGTTTTGTTTCTATAATGAACCCTCAATAATACAACATATAATAAAAAGGTCCAGGGGAATATGTTATCACAAAGCAAAGCTTCCATAATGAAATCATTTCTCATCAATGTGCAAAACATTACCAGAATAAAAGGAAAAGCTTTTTTTGTACATTTTCTGGCACCAATTTCCTCCATATCATCTTCTTAATGAATAAATTTAATTTTACCATTTCTGCATTTTTCAGGAAGTCAAGTTAAAGAGTGTCAGGATTCCAGCAGTCCAGTTAAGTAGTTTTAGGATACCAGAGATGAAGCAGCAGCAGCATGATCCACTAGAAAACAGGAGGCCTCTGTCAAATTCCTCCACAAGTTGCTCTGTTCCACAGGTCATCAGGAGCAATCAGGTCATCTGCAAGACAAGAAATTCTCTGCCATGCCTCTCCTTCTCAATGAAGTGAAGATCGACAAAGACACAAGACCAAGAAGTGTTACATAGCTCGCTATGTTAGCATGCCTTTGCTATCTCCACACATCAGGTGTCCTCCCACAGGACTTATTTCAGCGACATGTCACAAAAGTCTGCTTCAGCAAAATACCACATGAGTTTACATCACAAGATCTGATCAGGAACTTCCAGTTCATAAATCATGGCTTTATCTCCATTTTTAAGATTATCTCATTTATTTTGAACTGATTTTATTTTGTAACTATTTTATAAATAATAAAAACGCATAAACCAATATAGATATCATAAGCAGTGGACCTGACAGATACTCCATCTATGTAGATAAATTTATTTATTACAACATTTTTATTTTTATTTTATTTTTAACAAGGTTTATCAAGTGGAACCACTTTTTCATCATATCAAGTTTTAGTCTTATTGAGGTTTTAAACCTAATAAGTGCCATGGTTTAAAACTTAAAGTTTTGAAATTCTAAATGGTCCTTTGCTGTTATTATCCCACCATACTTATTTTTCATGTGTCAGATGTTGTTTCTGTTACATTTAATGCTATTGTGATGATAACTTAGAGCACGTTAGCATCGGTTAACATTTCCTGGAATGGGTATAATGTGGAATCCAAGTGCAGAATTGCACAGCTGATCTCTGAAGCCACACAGCGACAAAACAGTAGTTGAAAGATTACTTTGCAAGCCACAAGACATCTGCCACTCTGCTCTAAGGAAGCTGAGAATGTCCTCCAATCCAACTTGCATCTCAGGTAAAAAGTAGCAGGGTTTATTGTATTGTGTTGTATCTGTTTTCTTATGTATTGTCAGCAAAATTTGATCTTCTTTATATATTGTAAGGATAACCAAAGAAATAAATTTCATTTTATAAGTGAGTAAACCTGGCACTAACTCTGTTCTTGAAAGACCACTTGATGCATATTTCTTTCATTTTAATCTTTACATGAAGACTATTAGATAGCCTGCATACCAATTCTCTTTTCTTATGTACTTAATGGACATTATTTAGTTTGTTCACTCACTGGGGATCTATTTCATTAGTGGTATTTAAATAGTACTTAATGGTAATTTTTATAAATAAAACATTTCAAAGGACTAAATGAAAGGTCATCAGATTTATATCCTAATAATCTTATTATTGGATAATCTAAGTTATTTCAGGACTCTTCAAATACAAGAATCCTTACAATGCCAATGGATTACTTTGTATTTAGGAAGATTAAAATACAAAACTGTTCATGCTGATTTTAGAGCTAAGTAGCATGTTTGCTTTGTGTGTCAGTTTGTGTAAAGCTGCAATTTTTTCCATTATGATTCATTTGGACTAGAACTGGCTTTATGTATAGGTCAAGCATGAATTTTGCTACAATGTCTGAAGCATGGTTAACTTAAAAGTCTCCATTAGAAAACAAAATTGGATATTATAAAATAAAATAGCAGGAGGACTTTTGAGCAAAATAGGTTAGTTATTATAAAATAACTTAAAATTACAGAAGAATAAAAATCTTTCCCAGCTCATTTTTAAAAATTCTTAGAAACAAATATAAGAAGTTATTTTAAGTAACATACCTGTTGCATGAAGCAATGTTTGTTGAATTTCAATGTTAAAAATATATAGTGATAAGAGTCATTGCATTTTCCACTAGCAAATTAAACTACATAATCACATTACTTCTAAAATATTTTAGAATTTTATGAATCAAAATTAATCTTTAAAAGTAAAATATAATTATGAATATCATTAGTAAGATTAAAGATTTGATCTCTTGCAAATTTGTTTTTAAGTTAATKTCTTAAATATGGTCATGGATAATTTTTTTCAAGTAGCACTCCTAGCCACTGTCCCTGTTCTGAAACTCATGAGTAAAAGTCAGGAAATTTAATTGACTTTAGAACTCTGGAGGTATTTTCCAAAAATCACTAGAACTATAATTAACTCCAAGTATTTTTATTACTCATGATTTTTTTTCCTTAGAAGGAATGCCAACTAACTTACTATTATTGGACACTGGAAAACAGATACCTCCTTAGTGTTTAAACTGTATAAAAGATTGACTCAAAAAAGAGAAGGAACTAAAGCAAAGAGATTAAAACATGAAAGAAAGCAAACAACATAAGAAGAAAGAAATTAATCTTGAACAAAAGACAACTCTTATTTTCTTTTTGAATAATTGAAGAATTAAAAATTATGAGTAGCAAAGAACTAAGAAACTTATCAATCCCATGTGAAAGTAGACTTAAATACTTGAGAAATTATCCAGTTACAGTAACTTAAATATAAAAATACCTAAGTGAACTTAATGGAAAAACTTGGTCTACCTGAAAAAAATAATGAAATTGTTTTTTTTTAATATGTTATTTGCCATGTGTGCTTTGATATTTTGTCTGTATGAATGTCCCTTGCATGCTTTAAATGCCTGGTGCCCACAAACATCAGAAGAGAGCATCAGATCTCTTGGAGTTAGAGCCACAATGTAGATGCTGGGAACCAAATCCATTTTTTTCTGGAACAGCAGCCCGTTCTCTTACCACTTCTCTCCAGGTGCCTCTAACAACTTTTATAAAAAAATCAGAATAGATTAAAGAATAAATGTAACAATGAAACAAAAAAGTCTTAGAAGAGATATGAGCTTATGTGATTTAATCTCAGGAAGACATTTTTATTTTAGTAGTTTTTTTTCTTTAATAGGGCACCACATTTCAGACAACAGAAGCAACATTAAATGAGTGGAAATCCTTTAAAATTTTGCATTATTTTACTTTATTTATTTATTCAATTTATATCCTGATTRTAGCATCCATTCTCTCCTCACACTGCTCATTACTTACTCTCCTACACTTCTTCCCCAAACCTTAAAGTCTATCCCTCAACCCCCCCACATATCCCTCCCAGTATTAACACTCCCTGGTACATCAAGTCACTGCAGAACTAGGCACATCCTAACCCTCTTACTCTGCTAAATCAACATAGCTATATAAGTGCACCCTGCTTTTCTTTTTTTTTTATCATTTTTTTAAAAAAAATTACATATTTTCTTTATTTATATTTCAAATGGTATCCCCCTTCCTGGTTTACCATCCAAAAACCCACTAACTTATCCCCTTCCCCCTGCTTCCTTGAGGGTTCTCACCCACCCACACTATGTTCACTGTCCTAGCATTTCCCTAAACTGGGGAAACAAGCCTTCAGAGGTCCAAGAGCCTCTCCTCTCACTGATGTCCCACAAGGCCATCCTCTGCTACATATGTGGTTTGAGACATGGGTCCTTCCATATGTACACTTTGGTTGGTGTTTAGCCCCTGGGAGCTCTGGGGATACTGATTCATATTGTTGTTCCTTCTATGGGGCTGCAAACCCCTTCATCTCCTTGAATCCTTTCTCTAGCTCCTTTATTGAGGACCCTGTCCACAGTCCATTGATTGGCTGTGAGCATCCACCTCTGTATTTTTCAGACTCTGGCAGGGCCAGGGTTTGATAACTGTATATGGGATGGATGCCCAGGTGGGAAAGTCTCTGGATGGCCTTTTCTTCAGTCTCTTCTCCACACTTTGTATCTATAGATTCTCCTATAGAGAGGATGGCATTTTTTTCCACCTCCTAATAAGGACCGAAGCATCCACACTTTGGTCTTCCTTATTCTTGAGCTTCATGTGGTCTGTGAATTACATCTTGGGTATTCCCAGCTTCTGGACTAGTATCCACTTATCAGTGAGTGCATGCTATGTGTGTTACTTTGTGATTGGATTATCTCAATCAGGATACTTTCTAGTTCCATCTATTTGCCTATGAATTTCATGAATTCATTATTTCTAATAGCTGTTCAGTACTACATTATGTAAAAGCACCACATTTTCTGTGTCCATTCCTCTTTTGAGAGACATCTGGGTTCTTTCCAAGTTCTAGCTATTATAGATAAGGCTGCTATGAACATAGTGGAGCATGGCTGTGAACTGAACATTTATTTTGGTGCTTCTCAGCCTTTCAAGATTACTCAGTTGAGAATTCTTTGTTTAGCTCTATACCCGATTTTTCATAGGATTATTTGATTCTCTGGAGTTGAACTTCGTGAGTTCTTTGTATATATTGGATATCAGCCCTCTATCAGATGTAAGGTTGGTAAGCATCTTCTGCCAGTCTTTTAGTTGCTGTTTTGTTCKATTAACAGTGTCCTTTGCCTTACAGAAGCTTTGCAATTTTATGAAGTCCCATTTGCCAATTCTTGATCTTAGAGCATAAGACACTGGTGTTTTTCTCAGGAAAATTTTCCCTGTGCCCATGTGTTCAATGGGTTTCCTCCCTTTCTCTTGTATTAGTTTCAGTGTATCTTGTTTTATGTGGAGGTCCTTGATCCACTTGAACTTGAGCTTTTTACAAGAAGATAAGAATAGATCAATTTACATTCTTTTAACTTGTCTCAACAGTTTTTAAAGACACCTGTTTCTTCCAAAGACAATAAGATTATACAGTGGTTTTACTCTAAATATATATTATTCCCCACCACCTTGATATTCAGGTTGACTGTAGTAAACAGGAAGAAAGTTCACAAGAGCTAACATTTATGGCCATCTGCAATTGAGCAGAGTTTAGTGGTTGTAAAAGCATAAACACAAACATAAACAYAAACATGAATGCATGGTGTCTGACATGTGCACAAGATGACATATTAAGCCATCCAAAACACCACCATGAATGAGGCTAGGTCTTATGAAATATCATCTCTAGGTGAAGAGCATATAGAAATTGATGGCTTCTAAGGGAAAGGAATTCAACCTTTTGCCAGTAAAAGATACCAGTGCATTTTTTCCAAGATATTTAAGCTTATGGAAACACTGAAATTTCTGTTTGGCAACTGTAACTCAGTGATGTTTAAAAATGTGGATTTAATAAAGTCATTGAAGACCCTATAAGCAATACATTAATTAAGTGTAATACCAGGGTCTATATTAACATTTCATAATTTCAGTATTCTTGTTTGAGCTTCTGAAAGAGTTCATGCTTAATAGAATGAAATGGTCAACATGTCACTTCTTTCAACCTAATTAATGGATAATAATTTATAGTAATTTAGTGATTTCCATAAGATGCTATTAGAAAAATCCTATTAATATTATAAACTTTCCCTTATTTCAAGAAAAATGGCATTTGTACTGATGTACACAGATTATCACTTGTGTCATTGCATTAGTGAGTGAATACAAAGAGAAGTGGAAACATTTTTGAAAGCCAATCAAAATAGCATTACCGAATAGGATTATTTCAATTAAAACATAAGTGACTGGTTGTCATTTTGTCCTTTTGACAGTGTCCTTTGCCTTACAGAAACTTTGTAATTTTATGAGGTCCCATTTGTCTATTCTTAGGGCATAAGCTATTGGTGTTCTGTTCAGGAACTTTCCCCCTGAGCCAATGTCCTGAAGGGTTTTCCCTAGTTTCTTTTCTATTAGTTTYAGTGTGTCTGGTTTTATGTGGAGGTCCTTGATCCACTTGGAGTTGAGCTTAGTACAAGGAGATAAGAATG
>BDUI01023723.1:24659-39235 GCA_002335545.1 Apodemus speciosus
TGTGCCACCACGGCCCGGCAATTCATGAAATTCTTAGGCAAATGTTTGGAACTGGAAAATATCATCCTAAGTGAGGTAACCCAATCACAAAAGAACACACATGGAATAYAGTTACTGATAAGTGGCTATTAGTCCAGAAGCTCTGAATACCCAAGACAAAATTCACATATCAAATGATTCCCTAAGAAGAAGGAAGGAAAGGGCCCTGGTCCTGCAAAAGCTTGATGCAACAATGTAGGGCGTTACCTGAAAAGAGAAGTGGGAGGGAGTTGATTGGGGAATGAGCAGAGGGAAGAGGGCTTGTGGAACTTATGGAGAGGGTGGAACTGGGAAAGGGGAAATCATTTGGAATTTAAACAAAGAATATAGAAAATAAAAAAAACAACTAATTCCTATGGATCTATGGAGTGATTCTTGCCCAAAGACTGTCACATTCATGTTTCTACAAATAACATCTCACTTACTCTACTCTCCACTTACAACCATTTTTATCAGTGGTGGATTATGCCTGTACCTTTCAACCTAAAAATATAAAAATATGTACACAAATAAACACACACACACACACACACACACACACCTATACATACACACAGACACAACACATCAAGTTTCACCAAATTAAATAAAATGACATATCAGGAAAACGCATAACTACTTGGTGCTAGATAGGGATTGGTTCTGACACTTTAATCAAGAATCTGCATATGAACACTGAAGGTCCTGTTACCTAATTGGTTCTTCATAGATCAATAAATATCCTAATAGTCAATGAGCTGGGTGAAAAAGGAAGGATTTCTAATTTTACTATAGGAAGGCTAGCAGATGCAGGGGAGGTGAAAAGTTTTCACCATGCAATAGAGGGAGAAAGAGTCTCCCACCATGTCAGATCTAAGGTGTTTTGGCCATTGGTCACTTCTCTAACTGGCCTGGGGTATCAGGAAGGAGATTAGAAACTTAATTAACCTGAGGGTAGACATAGGGTGCTGATCTTGGACTTTTGCTGAGCAAACATTTGCTGAGCAAAGTTGAAGGCAGATTCAGAAGTGTTGACCCGGGGGGACAAAAGAAGGGTATGAAAACTGAGGAAGGCTTAGAAAAGCCTGGCCATCGAGCTAAGGCATATCAAAATGAGCTAATTTGTATGTGTCTAGCATTTGCAGATCTGATGGTATTTTATCCTTTGACCTTTATCCTTGTCAGTTGACCATTAGCCACCAGTGATATTCTGCTACAAAGACATTCAAATAGTTGAGGATTATAAAAGTAACTATATTTATCTGTTCAATTAAATACTATTTTTATGGAAATTAACTGGGGAGTATTGGAGGTATTAGTCAAATTTAAGTATGCTATGCAGTATTACTGGAGAGAAATCAATTTGTGTATTTTCAAAACCTACATAATACCAGACATTATGGGGGAAAGAGTGTGGATGATATGGTAAGTCCTTTCTTTGTCCACATCCTTTTTAGAAGACCTCCATTCTGCACCAAGAATTTTCTGAACTCCTGATGAACATCACCGATCAAATACTAAGGTACATACTTACATGTGAAATGTATTTTGTGGAAATTATAGACAAACTGGTGTCATCATAGAAGGGGGAAATTGCGTTGGCATCCTGGATACAATCAGACTATACTGGATTCTTATTTTGCAAACATTCTGGTTAATTGGTTTAACCTGTGAATTAGAAAACAATTTGCCCAACAATTTCTATAGCTATCTTCTTATTAATACAAGTTCCATGCTATAGATCTTACCAAAAGGAGGCCAAAAAAAATTCCATCTGTCCAAAACAGGGAAAGGTTCTTGCAAGGACAGATTTCATTTCTTCTGACTAGTTCCCCTTTATCCATGGCTCACAGGTTCTTCAGTGGGATGATACAGTATATCTCAAATATCACTTTCTTATTCCTAGAAAAAGAATCAATTGTCTCTGTTAGTTTGATTTGCATTATAGTTGGTATTGCTTGTAGAAATACCCAGTTCCTCCTGTCCCAGAACAGAGGAGGACTCTGCTGGTTTATCACTCAGGCACAGTTCAAGCCAGGGTAGATGCAATTCAATAAAGCATGTGCTGAAGAACATTACTAGATATGAGCTCCTCAATACTCACAAATAGACATAGCCTGATTGTTTTCTGATTGGATAGAGATTAAAATGAATGAAAATGAATATGTGTGYATGTACATATACATATATACATATATATGACATTTTTAGAAAGGTATGTATTTCAAAATTTCTTCCTTAATTTTGTTCATTAGTAACCATATTGCTTTTATTTCCATAATGAGCATACCAGAAAACATTAATTTTTGAAATTTTATATTTTACTTAACTATATTTAATAATCTTTCCCAAAATAAATAATATAGAAATATTGTCTAAGTAAATAAAATTCATTTTCCATTGCCCTTCTTTATATACTAAGAAGTCACATCAGATCACTACAATGGATCCTTTAATAAACACATAAAGCACATGTCATACAAGTATCCAAAAAGATGATTATTTATGCAAATAATTTAAACAAATAATTAGAAATATCTTCCTATCAAGCATTTTGATCTAACAAAAGTGTTTGTAAGAAACAATAACCTTGGAAGCATTACATTCCTTCTTTCATCATTCCTTTTATATGCAGTTTGTCTTTTGAGAAATTCACATACATATATAATATTTTCTAAGTATTTTTTTGTTGTTGTTGCCTGCTTTCCCTTCTATCTATGGACAGAATCCTTCCCACATTTGTGACATTTCTATTACATTATTATAGGCTGTATGTTACCTCTTTGCATATGTATATATGTGTTTGTGTGTGTGTTTGTGTGAGTGTGTATGTAAACGGGGGCATGTAACTCTGCACTCTGCATTGGACACTGTTAACCTAATATGCTGTTCTAAAACTGAAGATGTTTACTCTGCCTCTCTCAGATTCAGGAAACAATTATACACAATATAAAACCTGATTGATAAATCATATATATATACATATATATATATATATAATGTTTTTGGAAATACTACAGAGAAAATTTCACACACTATCTAATTTACCATGTAACAGCCAAAATACAAGCATATTATGTAATATTTACTAAAGGATACACATGAGCAATCATACATAAACATACAAACACATGTCTAAAGCAAATGAAACATTTGTATTTATATTTTCCACCGCAATACATCCAATGGTATATATACATATATGTATATATATATGAACCAAATTTTAGAAATTCATAAAACTAAAACCACTAATTAAATGTCTAATAAAAGATAATCTTCCTTGCAAATGGAAATAATGACAATCATCTCCTATGAGACTAATAATGCTCTTAACATAATATGAATGACATTCTTAAAATAATTTTAGTTTTTATGACTACAAAGCAGAAGCATGACAAATAAAAGCTCTTTCAAGAAAAACATTCAAGTCTGATGTYGCCACCATCTTGGCTTCAGTGGCCAAGCAGCCAGCTCAGCCGGGTGTGCAGGGATCACTGGAGTGGGTGATCACTGGACACACATCCTCCCTGGGTTCCTTCTGCTCGCAGGAGCCAAGCAGCTCTACAGCTGTCTGGGCATGTATCCTGCAGGGGAGAATCTGACCTGCAGGAAGTCCCAAGTTATGCAGAGCCCTGTGGTCTGAGGTCACCACCATCTTGGCTCTGGTGGCCAAGCAGCCAGCTTGACCAGGTGCGCAGGGAACACCAGAGTGGGGGATCGCTTGAGACACATTCTGTCTGGGTTCCTTCCAGTGCAGGAGCTGGGCAGCTCTACAGCTGTCTGGGCACATATCCTGCAGGGGAGAATCTGACCTGCAGTGAGTCTTGCTGTTAGACATAGCCCTGTGGTCTGAGGGTGCCACCATCTTGGCTCCTGTGACCAAGCAGCCAGCTCATTCAGAGACCTGTGCCACATCTGACACGGGGAATATCCCAGTTCCTGATATTCTCTAGAGAACCAGCAGGATCAGGTTAATCAGCACTGACCCTTTCCATTGGATGTGGTAGACCTGTGCCACATCTGACACGGGGAAGATCCTACTTCCTGATACTCTCTCGAGAACAGAGAGGAGCAGGTTATTTTGGAGAAGTGGGGCATTCGAGAACCAGCATCAGCAGAGCATTTGAAATCCGGCAGCAAACCCTGGCCTGGGCCGTTGCCCTGCAGAGTGATCCACACTTGGAGGGTGTCATCACTGCGTCAACCATCTTCACTACTGGGCAGACCAGACAGGCAACACCAGGTACACAGGGACAACCCAAGTATAGCATTGCTTGGGACAAGGCACACGAGGGCTCCAAAGGCACACAAGAGTGGGGCAGCACATCAGCCATCTGTGCCATGGGAAACCCAGTCATCCAGGGGTACAGAAATAGCCTCACAGGCCCATAGGAGGGTCAAGCACCAGCCAGTGACAGCAGGACCAACTAACGTTAGAGATAAACAGATGGCAAAAGGCAAACACAGGAAGGTTACTAACAGAAATCAAGTCAATGTGGCCGCATCTGAACCCAATTCTCCAACAACAGCAAGTCCTGGATAAACCAACACACCAGAAAAACAAGATGTTGATTTAAAATCACTGCTCATGATGCTGTTAGAGGATCACAAAATGGACAAAAAGAAATACAGGGGAACATGAATAAGTTAGAAGCCATTACAATGGAAACACAAAAATCACTTAAAGAAATTCAGGCGAATATGGGTCAAAAGAAAGAAGCAATAAAAAGGAAATGCAAAATCACCTAAAGAAATGCAGGAGAAATTGAGTCAACAGGCAGAAGTCATGAAAGAGGAAACACAAAAAAACTATTAAAGAAATACAGGAAAACACAAAAAAGTGAAGGAACTGAGCAAAACCATCCAAGACTAAAAACAAAAGTAGAAACAACTAAGAAATCACAAAGGGAGACAAATTTGGAGATAGAAAAGCTTGGGAAGAAATCAGGGGCCAAAGATGCAAATATCAACAAAAGAATATAAGAGATAGAAGAAAGAATCTCAGGTGCCAAGATACCATAGAAACCATTGACTCAACAGACAAAGAAAATGCTAAAAGAAAAAGCTTGTAACACAAAACATCCAGGAAATCAAGGACACGATGTGGAGACCAAACATAAGATTATAGGTATAGATAACAGTGAAGATTTACAACTTAAAAGGCCAGCAAATATCTTTAACAAATTATGGAAGAAAAGTTTCCTAACCTAAAGAGAGTGTTGCCCATGAATATACAAGAAGCCTGTAGAACTCCAAACAGACTGGACCAGAACAGAAATACCTCCTGTCACATAATAATCAAAACCTCAAATGTACTAAACAAAGAAAGAATATTAAGAACAGTAAGAGAAAAAGGCCAAGTAACATATAAAGAAAGACCTATCAGAATTACACCAGACTTCTCACCAGAGAACATGAAAGTTAGATGATCCTGGGTAGGTCTCATACAGACTCTAAGAGAACACGATTGCCAGCCAAGACTACAGTACCCTGCAAAACTCTCAATCACCATAGATGGAAAATCCAAGATATTCAATGATAAAAACAAATTTACACAATATCTTTCTACAAACCAAGACATAAAAAAGGATAATATGTAGAAAACACCAATACAAGGAGGGAAACTACACATTGGAAAAGCAAGATAGTAAACTTCTTTCATCAAACCCAAAAGAAGATAACCACTCATATATAAAAATAACAACAAAAATGACAGGAAGTAATAATCACTATTCCTTAATATCTCTTAAAATCAATGGACTCAATTCCCCAATAAAAGACATAGACTAACAGACTGGATACAAAAACAGGACCCTACATTTTGCTGCTTACAGGAAACACACCTCAGTATCAAAGACAAACACTACCTCAGAGTAACAGGCTGGAAAACTATTTTAAAAGCAAATGGTCTTAGGAAACAGGATGGAATAGCCATTCTAATATCAGAGAAAATTGAATTTCAACCTAAAGTCATCAAAAGAGACACAGAAGGACACTTCTTACTAGTCAAAGAAAAAATCCACCAAGAACTCTCAATTCTGAACATCTATGCTCCAAATGCAAGGGCACCCTCATTCATAAAAGAAATTTTAATAAAGCTCAAATTACACATTGTACCTAACATAATAATTGTGCTTGACTTCAACACTCCACTATCCTCAATGGTCAGATCAGGAAAACAGAAACTATAAAGGGAAACAGTGGAACTAATTGAAGCTTTGGACAAATTGGATTTAACAGATATATATAGAACATTTCATCCTAAAAAAAAATATACCTTTTTCTCAGCACCTCATGGTACATTCTCTAAAATTGACCATATAATTGGTCACAAGACAGACCTCAACAAATAGAAGATTGAACTAATCCCATGCCTCCTATAAGATCACTATGAAATAAGAGTGTACTTCAGTAACAACAAAAACAACAGAATGCCCACATACACATGGAGGCTGAATAATACTCTACTCAATGATACCTTGGCCAAAGAAGAAATAAAGAAAGCAAAGACTTTTTAGAAATTAATGAAAATAAATGCACAACATACCCAAATCTATGGGACACAATGAAAGCAGTGCTAAGAGGAAAACTCATAGCTCTGAGTGCCTCTAAAAAGAAACTGGAGAGAGCATACACTAGCAGTTTAATGGCACACCTCAAAGTTCTGGAACAATAAGAAGCTAATTCACTCAGGAGGAGTAGAAGACAAGTAATCATCAAACCCAGGGCTCTATTCAAGTAGAAACAAAGAGAAGCATACAAAGAATCAACAGAACCAGGAGCTGGTTCTTTGAGAAAATCAACAAGATATATTTACCATTAGCAAGATTAACCAGAGGACACAGAGTCAGTATCCAAATTAACAAAATTAGAAATGAAAAGGGAGCTATAACAACAGAAACTGAGGAAATTCAAAAAATCATCAGATCCTACGACAAAAGCCAATACTCACAACTACTGGAAAATCTGGAGGAAATGGACAATTTCCTAGACAGATACCAAATACCAAAATTAAATCAGGATCAAATAGATCATGTAAACAGTCCCATAACCCCTAAAGATATAGAAGGGGTCATAGAAAGTCTTCCAACCAAAAAAAGCACAGGACCAAATGGTTTTAGTGCAGAATTCTATCAGACCTTCAAAGAATACCTAACAACAATACTCTTCAAATTACTCCACGAAATTGAAACAGAAGTAACACTACCCAACTCATTCTAAGAAGCCCCAATTATGCTGATACCAAAAGCACAGAAAGATCCAACAAAGAAGCAGAAAAACAGGCCAATATCTGTTATGAATATGAATGCAAAAATACTCAATATATTCTTGCTAATCGAATCCAAGAACACATCAAAACGATCATTCAACCAGATCAAGTAAGCTTCATCCTAAGGATGCACGGATGATTAAATATATGGAAATCCATCAATGCAATCCACTACATAAACAAACTCAAAGAAAAAACCATATGGTCATTTCATTAGATGCTGAAGAAGCATTTGACAAAATTCAGCATCCTTTCATGCTAAAAGCCTTGGAAAGAACAGGAATTCAAGGTCTATACCTAAACATAGTAAAAGCAATATACAGCAAATCCGTAGCCAAAATCAAACTAAATGGAGAGAAACTTGAAGCAATCCCAGTAAAATCAGGAACTAGAAAAGGTTGTCCCTTCTCTCCATATCTTTTCAATATAGTCCTTGAAATTAGAGATACAGCAATTTGAAAACAACATGAGGTCAAGGCAATACAAATTGGAAAGGGAGAAATCAAATTATCATTATTTGCAGATGATATGATAGTATACTTAAGTGACCTAAAAACTTCCACCAGAGAACTCCTACAGCTGACAAACAACTTCAACAAAGTGTCTGGTTATATAATTGACTCAAGCAAATTGGTAGCCTTCCTATATTCAAAGGATAAGCAGGCTGAGAAAGAAATTAGGGAAATGACACCCTTCACAATAGCCACAAACAATATAAAGAATCTTGATGTGATTCTAACCAAACAAGTGAAAGATCTGTATGACAAGATCTTCAGGTCTCTGAAGAAGGAAATTGAAGAYTTCAGAAAATGGAAAAATTTTCCATGCTTGTGGATTGGCAGGATTAATATAGTAAAAATGGCCATCTTATCAAAAGCAATCTACAGATTCAATGCAATCTCCATCAAAATCCCAACTCAGTTCTTCATAGAGTTAGNATAATGGTTCTACTTATTCTTAGTAAATTCACATAGGATAAGAAATGAAGACATCAAACTAAAATATAAGAATACAAAACAATGTCTCTAGGTGTTTGGAAAGATTAATCCCAAGGAAAGTTGTGTATATACTGCCCAGGGGCAGTTACTTCTTAATGAAGTAACTCCTGCTCCTTCACTGAATACCATTTGTCATTAAAGTTCTGAGCAATGGTGCTGAGAATTTGGCCAGACTAATGTCCTGTAGTGAAAACCTTGATCTTGGTAAACAGATCAYATACCAAGATAAGAACTAAAATTAACATAATACAGAGCTCATTAGTTTTACTGTCTGTATTTATCTCAATAAATCCAAGAATCTTGCAACTTTGGAAGGGTACATCAAGCACAGTAGAGGGCCCAGGGTGAAATGGAAATAATGTATATATTTTTTAACCTTGGGGAAGGAAGTATAATGAATGAACTAAGCTGATATTTTAGTAAAGCTATTTTATTAAGGCTAG
The DNA here is from genome assembly GCA_002335545.1 of Apodemus speciosus. Lineage (NCBI taxonomy): Eukaryota > Metazoa > Chordata > Mammalia > Rodentia > Muridae > Apodemus > Apodemus speciosus. The sequence continues at coordinate 33,392 of BDUI01023723.1, forward strand.
CCATTTATATACATAGAAAATTCACATGAATTTGTTCATAGATCTCAACATGCCAAACTTGGCTGAATCCCCTTAGGTAGAAAAAGATGGACTTATATTTGGCCTATGTAGGCATCAATTTTCCATGTTTATAGGAACCAGTTGCTTCCCAGAACAGTTTAGTTGACTCTGTGAAGTTATTCTGTAAATGGAATTAACATTTATAATCAGTTCACTTTAAGATGCATCACCCTAACATTAATAAGGTGAGTAGGTCTCTTCCCATGAGGTAAGGTCTGAAGGGCCAACGCATTTTACTCAGAAGAAGAARTTTTGCTTCAGAACTTGCTTAGAAACACTGCCAGAAATCTCAGCCTTCTGGTCTACCTCCAAAACTTGAACTTATCATCGCCCACTGCTGCATAGGCCAAGTCATTAAAATACATGCCTTTAAAAATCTATCTCCTATTGTCTTTAAATATACTGTAGAGACAGCAGAAATATCTTAACCTATTCAAATTCTATCATCTTTTCCCACAGAGAAGAATTTTATCATGGCATCTAGAGCAAGAGGAGAAATGGGAATAATRTACATAATTTTAACCTGGGGGAGAGTATGAGGACTAATCATGAGATTCATCATGCCCTAGACAAACCAATGAAATGAGACAACTGCACCATAGCAATTTTGATTGGCTTCCTCTCCATCATCCTATCTTTCCTCTCTTGCCAGTTAATCATGACAATGTCATATGAAATCCCCACAACAGTTATATTCATCACCCACCCTGTGTGGGGTGTATGAGTATCTATCCTTAATGATTATTTTAAGGGCTATCTCAWAGTAGATTCTTTTTATTTTGCCCTTCTGAGTTCCAACTATGCTGATCACTTCTAGCGTACTATGAAATTTGGTCTCACCAGAAAGCTTTTGCAATTTTGTACTCCAGAGTGCATTTTTTTCTTGCTGCTTTAGCCATGGAGATGCCTTCTTAATATTGAGAGGATTCAGGGTCATTAGGGAAGCAGTCCCTACCCTTCAGAAGGTCAAGCTTCATCATTAATATGCACTCCCAATGTGATAGAGTACCCATTTTTGGCTGTTATCACAATGCAAATTGTACAGGTTATGGTATATTATAAATGCCGCCCTGATGTCCCTATCCTCAACTAGATCATAGACTATTGAGAGTATGATTGCGTTACTTTCTATTCACAGCATGTGTCAGGTAGCCACTCAATACAGCCATAATGAAAAGTAGATTGATAATCATAGCTTAGAGTGAGGGAAACTAGGGTTACAAAGGTTACATCTTAAAGAAACCTAAGTTTGGCAAAACACATTCTGCTGTATTGAGAAAAAGATATGTTTCTGATTCTAGGCAGGCACTCACACATTTAASTTTCAAACAGATAGGATGCCCCAACTCTGGGTCAGTTTCAGTTGTATTTTTTGTGAGGGAGCTTGGCTTCAGCTGATGCTCAGTGGAATAGATTCATATATTTGTTATGAAGTTTTGCTTGGCAATCAGTGGAGAAAGGAAGAAGGAACTTCAATCAATTATGAAGTTGCTGATTCACAAACTGTAAGGGTTTAATGGAGAATTTGGCCAGTACATGAGATGCTACTAAGTGCATGACAACAGCGTGCTGGGTGCATTAGCTGACTGAAYTAGACCGAGGAAGCAGAAGGGAAAGAATAATYGTAAGGCAGGGAAAAATCTAGAATGGTGTGAGTTTTCTTTGCCTTTTAATTTTTTCATAAATAGATAATAGAAGATATATATGTGTTCTATAGAAAGGCTGATAGAAGTYTCATAAATCTTATATATGATNTCAACAGTAAAAGAACTTCTGGGGGAATCAGTATCCCAACTTCAAGCAATACTACAGAGCAATAGTGTTAAAAACTGCATGGTATTGGTCCAGTGACAGGCAGGTAGATTAATGGAATAAGACTGAAGACCCAGAAATGAACCCACAAACCTATGGTCACTTGATCTTCGATAAAGGAGCTGAAGCCATCCAGTTGAAAAAAAATCCCTTTCAACAAATGGTGCTGGCTCAACTGGAGGTCAGCATGCAGAAGAATAGGAATTGATCTATTCTTATCTCCTTATACTAAATTCAAGTTCAAGTGGATCAAGGACCTCCACATAAAACCAGACACACTGAAACTAATAGAAAAGAAACTGGGGAAGACCCTTGGGTACATGGTTACAGGGGAAATGTTCCTGAACCAAACACCAATAGTTTATGCTCTAAGATCAAGAATTGACATATGGGAACTCATAAAATTACAAATTTTCTGTAGGGCAAAGGACACTGTCAATCAGATGAAATGGCAACCAACAAATTAAGAAATGATCTTCACCAACTCTTCATCTGACAGAGGGCTACTATCCAATATATACAAAGAACTCAAGAAGTTAGACCCCAGAATGCCAAATAACCCTATTAAAGACGGAGGTGCAGAGCTAAACAAAGAATTTTCACATGAAGAACTTTGAATGGCTGAAACGAACCTTAAGAAATATTCAGGATCATTAGTCATTAGAGAAATGCAAATAAAAACAACCCTGGGATTTCACTTCACACCAGTCAGAATGGCTAAAGTTAAAAACTCAGGAGACAGCAGGTGTTGGGAAGGATGTGGAGAAAGAGAAACACTCCTCCACTGCTTGTGGGAATGCAAGTTGGTTCAACCACTCTATAAATCAGTCTGGCAGTTCCTCAGAAAACTGGGCATGACACTTCCAGAGGACCCTGCTATACCAACCCTGGGCATATACCCAGTGGATTCCCAGGCATGCAATAAGGATGCATGCTCCACTATGTTCATAGTAGCCTTATTTATAATAGCCAGAAGCTTGGAAGAACCCAGATGTCCCTCAGTGGCAGAATGGATACAGAAAATGTGGTATATTTACACAATGGAATACTACTCAGCAATTAAAAAAATGAATTCATGAAATTCTTAGGCAAATGGTTGGATCTGGAAAATATCATTCTAAGTGAGGTAACTCATTCATAAAAGAACACACATGGAATGCAGTCACTGAAAAGTGGCTATTAGCCCAGAAGCTCTGAATAACCAAGACACAATTCACATATCAAGTCATTCCCAAATAGAAGGAAGGAAAGGGCCCTGGTCCTGGCAATGCTTGATTCAGCATTGTAGGGGATTACCATGACAGAGAAGTAGGAGGAGGTTGATTGGAGCACTGGTGGAAATAAGAGGGCTTATGGGACTTATGGGGAGGGGGAAACCGGGAAAGGAAAAATCATTTGGAATGTAAACAGAGAATGTAGAAAATAAATAAAAAATGATAAACATTCATTTTAGTTTCCTTTACTCTCCAAAATTAATGTGAATTTCACTTACACCAATTACACTTAAAAAGTACACTAGTAGTATTTATACATTTTTCATTTTTTCCTCAAATGAGTTGATTGCTATCTTTTTAAAAATGTATTTCCAAGTGTGGACTAAAAGCAAGTTGAGTAGAAATGACAAGAAGGATGACAGATTGATAACCTGGACAGTCACTTATTTTGAACCTGCATCAGTCAGACACTAAAGCTTTCCATGCAGGGAGCTTACAGTGACTGATCAGGGTTGAAAGCCAAATTTGCCCCATTATTCTCTCCCGAACATTTCATTTTCTCAAGATTTTTGAAACTAATCTTCAGGAGTATTACATAAGAATGGCCAGAAAGTATATCTCCCTTGCTGAGTAAACTGTATTATTTATTTCTGTTCTCCAGACACTTTACAAACTTATGAGAACATATCTTAAAATATTTACTTGATAATGTCAATATCAACTTCATATCTTCTAGAGTAGTGTGAAGGACATGATCATGAGCAGTGGAGATTATATGTGATGTGGTCTCAGAAAACACATCCATGGTCATAAATTACAGTGCAACATTGTATACAGCTTCACTTAATCACAACATTTTTCTCTAGTATGTKCAGAATCAACAACCAGGAAGACTCCATGCCTGCAATTTCCCATGATTAGTAATTGCTAATAGTAGGGATAGTTGCTACTTCTTGAATCTTTATACTAATTTGAAAACTATGAGGTCAAGAGGCTTACATGTGTTGCCACTTGTATCGAAGGATCATTATCAGGGATTCCTCCCTCTTTTGCCTACAGTCTACCTGGAAACAACAAGAAGAGGATACTTGCTTCTCATATTTTAAATATTTCATTTTTAGAACGTGTCTCACTGTATAGTCCACATATTCCACAAAGTTTCATTATTTATAAGTCAGCTTTAACAATGCTACTATTACTGGCATATGCTTGCATACCTGCCTCCTTTTCAAGTTTGTTGTTATTCTTTCCCTAGATTCCAATAGCAGAATAGTTCCTTAAATAACTCATTTTTTAAAAAAATGTGTCTAAAACTTGTTTCAAAACAAATTGAGAAATGTGTAGGAGAGTGTCCACCAAACCTCAACCACAGTAAAGGAAAAAGAAGTTGAAATCACGAAGTAATAAAGTAACTATAATCATTTAAAAAAGAAGTAAAAGAACATTTTATATTCGTACAAAAAGGTCTAACTAAAGTGTAGTCTCTCATAGTAAGGAATGCATGTTGCACATACTCACAGGTTACTAGACAAAACCAAAACATCATTAAATAAGGATAGATATCTTTTATTTATTTTTTTGCCCCTTGTGTGTTCCACGGGGCCTTGGCACAGCAAGGTTCGACATACTTCTCCCATGTCTTCCTTCACAAGGGTTTGCATTTAGAAAAAATAAGGTACTCTGGTACAGGTCTCCACCTAAGAGAACAAGTATTTAGTGGGTAAGTTATAAGACCAATGTTCGTACTGAATTTTAATTTCCTGACATGAAAACACAGTAAATCGATTTTAAAGAGAAGATCTGAGGAATGTTATAGCAACATTTATAATGATAAGTTAATATATTGAATACATATATGAAATTCACAAATAAATAAGTATGTGATATTAAAAGATAATTGTAACTTAACTTAAATGTATGGTAATGGGAAAGATAGTAAGAAATTAAAAAATGAACCAGAGTTAAGATTTTTAGACTACTTTTTATACATGTGAATATGCTGGCCTTTCCTATATTAGTCTATATGTCTGTTTCCTTCAGAAATTTCCTTGTAATATGATTGTTCCTTCCTCAAACTGCCTTGAAAGGTGAAAGCTTAGGAATGAGCAGCTGGTGTACATTGTCTTCTGAAGGGGTAATTGTATTGATCTAAACAACTCAAGCCAAAGACATCTGCTTTCATGATCCTGATGTTCAGCTGATTATAATAAATGGTTGTAATAAAGTAATTGTTATACATTTCACTTGGATTTCTGTTCCTTCCCAAACACCTCCATCAGCTTCTGTACTAACCTAACTCCCAAAATGTTATTGAAGCCCCATTTTCTTTATGAAGGCAATGTTTCTCTCACTCCCCCTGCTATCTCCAGTTTTCTACCCTGATATTCTCTGTTCCATCTTAGACAACATTGGTAAAATCAAGCTTCATTTTGCTGTAAACATCTTTAGATGCCTCTGAATATTTTTATCTAATCCACAATAACCTTACCTCTAATAATGGAGTGGCTAATTTTGGTGGTTTCCTTACTCTACCCTGCTCATATAGTAAAAATATTAAATTATATATTACATGAATATAACTCTGCTCAAACATATTGACATATATTTTAAAGAATAAATAGACTTTCTATTGTTTTTGTTGCTATTGAAGACCACTTTTACTCCATGGTGATCCGATAGGAGGCATGGAATTAGTTCGATCTTCTTATATTTGTTAAGGTCTGCCTTATGGCCAATTATATGGTCGATTTTGGAGAAG
>BDUI01023724.1:3537-14417 GCA_002335545.1 Apodemus speciosus
AAACCATCAGTAACAAGCAATTTATGACTCGTCATTGACTTTCTCTCTTACAAAATTTAGTTTTCATTGAATTATAATATATGTCTTTTCTATAGTTCCTYATGTCACAGCTGTTTTATAAGGTTTTGGGGGGAGATATGAACAAATGTCTATTCACAGATAGRGTYTAAAGAACTGGCCCCACCTAAGCCTATATTGGTGAGTCCATGAGCTTATTGGAATCACTTACTGGAGACCTTGGGGACCKCAAGGCAGGAACAGGAGGATCTCAAGCCGGCTGCATCAGCAAACAGTCCAGCTGTGCTGGGGCAACGATTCCTGAACGGGGCATCGATTCCTGAAGGGGGCATCGATTTATGAAGGGGGCATCGATTCATGAAGGGGGCATCGATGCCTGAACGGGGCATTGATTCCTGAAGGGGGCATTGATTCCTGAAGGGGGCATCTTTGAAGCTGTCCACGTCGCAGGCAGCTTCACTGAAGTGTCTTCCATCTGTTTACTGCTTACAGAACCTTGGGGGCAGCCTCATGAATCTTGTAACTTTATGGGCTTCCTGAGTGTTCGASCTTTTGTGAGTTTCCTGGAGCCCTAAATTTTGTTAGCTTCCAGAGACTTGTAAATCTCCCCATACCTCCAGGAAGCGATGTTTCAGTTTAAAAAAAAAAAAAAACAACAACTGTGTAACAAAATCATCACGTGTACATCACTGTGTAACAAGGTCATCATCACAAAGGACCTTGTCTTTAGAGCTGTCCCTCTTTGTGTTACATTTGACTCCACCCACGAATCTGCTCAACGGTTTCCACCCTGAAAACAAGCTTCTGTTTGTCTTTTGTTTCCTTCCTCCATTTCTCCACTTCTCGCTCCTTTCTTCTTMATGCCTTCTCTAGTCTCCATTGTCCTCATCTTCTCCTTCACTGGTCATCTGCTTTTGGGAAGAGAACCTACCATGTGTGTGGTGCCGCCCTGAGTTCACACAAACATAAAGAAGCTAGAAGAGTTGGGCTTTGCCKTCCAGAGGWCTATATACTCTGCTAGTGATGACAGACATTGTGTTAGAGTCAGGCTGTTGCATTTGGGCCTGAAGCKCTAGTCTTGGTCACCTGTGGCTTCCCAATTCCARAAGCCAGGCCCCCTGCTTGTTTTAYCATGTCGTCTGTTCACTGCCTATGTAACTTAGGGAGCRGCCTCCTGAACCTTGTAACTTTATTCCCATATCTTCAGCCCTCTTTGTATTTGCTATTTTCTGATATCCCTTTGCTGGGTCTGGTTTCCTCAGTTCAGCAACAGATTTTCTCTCAGCTTTCTCAGGCCCTACNATGGGTGGTCCTGATGCTGATGGAGTTACCCATCAGTGGGATGGTCCTGGATGCTGACGGATCCACAGAGCTGAGTTGGTCAAGGCACAAAGAGACTAAGATTGTGATGAGGATGGATCTGGACCCTTGTGCTGGACTCTGGGGGCTCAGGGGTAAGGGCAATGATGGAGTTGGCAGAAGTGTTCAAGGAAGAAAGGAGAAGGGTTCAAGGATGCATGCCGTACATGTGTTGGACAGAGATTTCCTAAGGAGGGGTGCATGGGGAACTGTGAACTTGAGAGGTCTCCATGATAGGTCGATTGTAGAGGTGAAGTTAACAGCCTTGGTGACCAGATGGCAAAGTCAGAATGTGGATGTGACCGCGTCCCCTCCCTCTGGCTCAGGATCTGGCTGGRGTACTCTACYTATTTTCAGAYTTCCCATGCAGGCTCCTGCTGTGGATGATGTCAGCACAGCTCCCAGGTCCTCCACACACCAGAGCGCCTTTCAGAATCACACTCTGCAGTCTAAAGAAAAGAAAACGGGCTGAGAGCGATAAGAAGCTCAACCAAGCTCCAGGATGTGTGTGCATGTGTGTGCGTGTGTGCGTGTGGGGGGGGGCCTGGCTTAGGTCTGTTGTCACATCTAACTAGACAAGGTTCAGATGAAGGAGTGAATGATCACCACTTCTGCCGTAAGCCAGCACTTCCCTTGGTGGACCTGGCCTGAGGAACCAGTTCTGGGGTCAAAGAGACAGTGGCTACCTTAGAGCCTGCAGAACTCAGCTAGTACTGAATGGCGACCTTTACGGGGTGAGCAAACACGGCCATGTCCAGCCACAGAGGGAAAAGCCTGACTGGCCTTTTGGGCTTCTGCACTGCAGAACTCAGTAACATATATCATCAAAGTGGCCAGCTTGTGCCACTTTGCGACGTGTAAGCACCTCCATGAGCCTTTCCCCCAAGCGCCCTGCAGAAGTCCGGAGTGGTCAAACCAGCCTGTTTTAGCTGGGGAGTAATATTGCTCACAGTAGGCTGGGTCTTCTGACGTCAATAAACTTCATTAAGACAACCCCCTACAGATGTATCCACAGCCCAACCCGATGGAGACTTTCCCTCCTGGAGGTTCTTCCTGGGCAATTCCAGCTTGTGTCAAGTTGACAGTTAGAGCTCGCCATCACAAGGATGCTGGGTGGTACTGAGGAAAACCGTGCCCACCCTTGTGCACATCAGCAAAAGGTTTCTGAGCGCCATTCCTTTGGCCTATTCACAAATGCTAGGCCAGGCTTGAGAAGTCAGCCATGAAACCTGACGCTCAAAGAGCCTTTGCTTCCCTCATGTGGAACTTCGGCAGATAATGGACGCGTCTGGAAGTTGAGTCCCATTCTGGGGAAATAGAGAGTCAGTGAGTGAGCGGGTGGAGCAGGCAGCCAGTGCTGGGCTGGGTGGGAAGGTAGATGGTGCCCCCCCCAACTTGGTTTCTATAATGAGGAAGTTCTCTGCAGCTCAGTTTCCTCTCCCTCGCTGAGCGCCTGAAACAGGAAGTCAGTCAGTTAAGCTGGTAGTAGCAGCAGAGGCAACTTCTCAGAGGCAACAGGCGGGTCTCAGCCTAGGGCCCTGACCTGCTCTGCTGGAGTGTCGGTCCTGGGAGTGGCTGCTGACCCAGCCCAGAAGACCCATGCCTACCATGGTCCCTGGGTGGAATCATGGTAACATCACCCGCTCCAAGGCAGAGGAGCTACTCTCCAGAGCTGGCAAGGACGGGAGCTTCCTTGTGCGTGCCAGCGAGTCCATCCCCCGGGCCTATGCTCTCTGCGTGCTGTGAGTATCCCATCTCCTCCCAACTGTCAGATCCAGGGACCCCCCTGAGGGGTRGATCCAAAGAGGGAACCCCTGTAATGAGGGTTTGAGTTAATTTTATGTGACAGGATGGTGGGACGTGACTGTCCCTTTGCTACGCTGTGGGGAGGGTGGAGGTGGGGGCAGCATCTGAGGCCCACTTTGGATCTTGGCTTTGGAGTTTAGGGAGGCTGTGTCATGTCAGGSTTGTGTRGTGCTAGGGCTCTCTGAGACTCGGGGCCTCCCCCACACTGCAGCCCTCCATGACCTGTGGTGCCAAGGGTGTCCCTGAGCTCCTGTGGCAGGAACAGGGATCCTCACTCAGAGCCAGGAAGAAACTCAGGCCTCTCTGGTGGAGGATGCATTGGAAAGCATCTTGGTCAGTTCAAGTGTCAGCCAGGGACTCAGTGAAGGGCAACCGTAGCAGGAGGAATCCCTTCCTCCACCCTGCTAGTATGTGCTCTTAGAGCTCATTCTATTTGGGGAGCTGAGTCTGGGGTGNTTCTTCTTTTGGAGAAACTCCGTGCATAATCACCCAAAAGGCGCACCAAAACTAAGGAGCGCAAGGGTTTTCAAACACTGGCTCCTGTGGACAAAAGTTGAACTGAGAAAAAAAAAAATGCTACATCAAAATTTGCTACTTTGAGTGCTCATATTTTTTAAGTTTGGATTGAGATTTGAATGACAAAAAGTCAAGCAGATCACCATTTGGAGAACAAGCACTAGAGGCAGAGGGGACAGAAAGCTCAACGGACCAGTGACAGAGAAGGTGTTTTGGGAGATCCCCCAAGAGTCACTGGCGTGACTGGAAGGTGGAGAGGAAGAAGAAGGGCCAAGGGCTTGAGAAATTAGCAGAATTTACAGCTCTAAAGATTTTTCTAAACATCCAGTTATGGAGAATTAGTTTTATTGTGAGATGAGATGCCTCTACTAGGTATTTGCTAAGCAAACACTAARCAAGAAAATGTCTATTAAGACTGTTTAATATAAAAAACGGAAGTAAAACTGTCAACAGCACAGTTAACAACTACCCAAGGATATGAAGAATCAATTTTCTCATGTTAACAATATCTCACGGAGCCATGTTGGGACAACACAGACTACCCCCCCCCCCCCCCCGCCGCGCCACATGTTGACACAATGGAAAACGTTTTATAGATTTTTAAAGTACTTTCCATTTCTGTACTACTAGCCATAGAACATGTGCAATCACTCACGGCTTTCCTTAACCAGCCTTGGCGCGATCAACACAAAGCATGCAGCCCACAGTGTTTGAATGACAAAGCAGTTTAAAGTTACTCACGCTGAAAATTCTAGGGGTCAGCAAGATGGCTCAGTGAGCGAAGACACTTGCGGCCACGCCTCGTGACCTGAGTTCAATCCTGAGATTCACATGATGGATGGAGAGAAGGGAACTCCTCAAAGTTGTCATCTGAGCTCCATCTAYGTGTGTAAATTCATGCATGCAGGCATATGCACGCAGGCTATAAATAAATGCAAGAAAAACTTTAATTTTATTTGAAAAAAAAAACAGTATTGTGGTTATATTAATAAAAACAGCCCTTACGTGAAATCCATGCCACAATACAACTGATCTGGACTGTGACTGGGTTCACATTTCTGTGTTTGCTAGCACATGAAAATGCATCAGTTACCCCCAAGCTGGGCATGGTGGAACTTTGCTGCTTTGCTAGTTTATATACAAGGTGGTGGGAAGGTGAGGTGCCTGAAGAAAATAGTGCAGCAGAGAAGACATCTGGTGACACTCTCCCTTCTTGTTTCTTCTTTTCTTTGTTCTTTATTCCTCCATTCCCAAATACAGTAGCCTGTGTAGGCTGGCTATCCTGGAACCTGCTTTGTAGACCAGGCTAGCCTGAAATGCAGAGATTCACCTGCCTCTGCCTCCCGAGTACTGGGATTGAAGATAATGCCAYGGCACCTGACMTTGCCTCATTTCAGTTCTTAACTATAAAAACAAAGGAAAGAAAACTCCCTCCTCTTGGTCTGCTTTATTATAKTTCTCATATGTTTGTGCATGTTCCACTTTCCCCTCATGTACAGARCTGACACTCTGGCTTTTCCCAAGTACAAAACTCATTTGCCTGTTAAGAACACACATCTATTGGGACTGGAGAGATGGCTCAGTGGTTAAGAGCACTGGCTGTCTTCCAGAGGTTCTGAGATCAGTCCCCAGCAACCACATATCTGTAATGGGATCTGATGCCCTCTTCTGGTGTGTCTGTAGACAGTGAGAGTGTTCTCATATACATAAACTAACTGAATAAATCTTAAAAAAAAAAAAGAACACACATCTATTAGAAAACTTCAAGTAGGCATGAATTACAGTGCTGTTGGCCATGTGTTTGATGTTAATAAATGGACAGTATATTAAGTCATGTTTTAAAGCAGAAACACACATAGAACAAGGTCATGTATGGACAGGCCAGTTGACAAAATTATGACCAGAGGTTTATAGTGACATGACTCTTCCTCTTCCTTAGGAGCAATGACTTAATAGTACCTGCCAATTCTCTGTTGGTGTTGTCTTTTTACCATACCAGGTAGGAGTTGAGAAAGTCACCTGCACTTCTTGGTGGAGTGGTGGGATATCTGGGTTAACTTAAAAAGAATCCAGGGAGGCGCAGGCATTTGGGTCAGGGCACTGGGGAGACAAATTGGCAATAAGTCGAAAGCTATTCAAGTCACATGACTTCTGTGCGGGTGGGGGAGGTGGGAGAGTGGGGGGGTGGGGCTTCTCACACTATCTCCCCAGGAGTGGGCATAGGGGTAGAGCAAACATTCCCTGTGCACAAAGTCCGGGGTTTNAGGAAGAAACTCAGGCCTCTCTGGTGGAGGATGCATTGGAAAGCATCTTGGTCAGTTCAAGTGTCAGCCAGGGACTCAGTGAAGGGCAACCGTAGCAGGAGGAATCCCTTCCTCCACCCTGCTAGTATGTGCTCTTAGAGCTCATTCTATTTGGGGAGCTGAGTCTGGGGTGCATCTCATCAGGAAAGGCCTCCTCATGCAGACATTTTATTCTGGGTTGCAAGGACACAGGAAGCCAGAGGTGCTCTTTGAGTAGGTCTGTGTCTCTCCTTGCACTCAGCTATGTCCCTACCTATCTGGGTCTCTACCCCCATTGGTTACACAGACACACAAACACACACACACACACACACACACACACACACACACACAGCCCAGTGTGAAGATGTTGCTGAATGTGCTGGTTATTCTAACAACAGAGGAAACAGCCACTTGCTGAAGGTTCCTTTTTAACACTCTATCCGTGTCTAGCTTAGCGTCTGGGGAAGGCCGGCACCCCTATAAGCCCTCTGGTTTAACCCTGTCCYGGCTTCGGGCCGGAGCAGGGCAGGAACACAGTCAGGAAGGGTGTGTCTACTTGAACAGCACAGGTAGCATCTGATAGATTGTCCCTGGACTGAGAGAAAGATCTTTCAGAGCAGCGAGGGCCCCCATATCTTCACGCAGGAGGGAAGTGGGTGACTGACCACAGGCTGTTCTGAGCTCTGACTCATGTTGGGACCTGCTGCGCTAGGCATTTGTCGGCTGGTTTCATCTTCTGGAGAGCCAGGAGTGTGGGTTCTATGAACTAGACCTGCACGTAAGGACCAGGAGGCCTGGACAGGTTACGGACAGCTAAGGATAAGGTCGTCTGCTCTCACCGGCTTGTGATGCCTACTTCCTACCATCATCAAGCCAGGCATGCCAGTGGACTTGGGTGGAAGCAAGAAGAGCTAGGGTCTTCACAGAGTTGGGGGGGTGGGGGCAGTAGAAGCCAGTACAGGCTCACGGCTGGCTAAGTATCTTGTGCTGGTGGAGTTAGCAGCCCGCTTCCTGCACACCCACCAGCGTGGTGTTTCAGGAGAAGCACTGCAGGTGGCCTGGACCTCCCCAAAGCACTGTCCCTTGGGGAATCTACCASTGAGAGGCCCTGAAAGGAAAGAGGGCAGGAAGGTACTTTTCAGTGTGTCACRAGCTCAACCTGACTCCACTAACCCAGTTAGACTTTTTTCTGCCCCAGTGGGATTCGGGCCAAGGGCAATTTTGTTGGGAGTTGGCTATGGGCTGAGAGACCRTTGTGTGCATTGGTTACAAACACGCACCCCGGTGTGGGTTCTCTTGTGCTAAGCCGGTAGCATCAGGAAGACTGGAGTCAGAACAGAAGGAGCCTGAGCTGAGACCAAGGGGTCTTGGAGGACCTTCAGGCAAACAGATCTTAACCTTGCCTTTCTTCTTCACCTGACTCCCCTGCCTCAGCTGTCTTAAGTCCCTGCAAAGCAAAGATGATATGGAGATTTTCAAACTAAAGGAATGACTACCACAACCTCAGTATATGGCGTAAAGCATCCTTTCATGAAAAAAAAAAAAAGAAGCAGGAAAGGTATACTTTTTAATTTGAAAAATTGTTAGAAGCCAGCCCTTTAATGCAAAGAGACTTCCTGAAAAAAACAAACCTCAGATCCTTACTGTCCCCTCCTCCCTGTGGATGATGGCACCTCACCCACCGCATCCCTGCCCCCTCGCCATCTGCCCTGGCCAGAGTCCAGGCTCCTGACAGAGAAGATCAAGGACAGCCACGAGGTCGAGGTCAGAGAGGCTGCAAAGGAGAGATGGGCTAGGGGGGATGGGGGATACAGGGCAGTTGAGGTTTCTTCAGTTTCAGGAGTGATAGATTTGGCACGTGTGCTGTCTTGCTGGACCCCAGCCAGTCCNTTGTGTGCATTGGTTACAAACACGCACCCCGGTGTGGGTTCTCTTGTGCTAAGCCGGTAGCATCAGGAAGACTGGAGTCAGAACAGAAGGAGCCTGAGCTGAGACCAAGGGGTCTTGGAGGACCTTCAGGCAAACAGATCTTAACCTTGCCTTTCTTCTTCACCTGACTCCCCTGCCTCAGCTGTCTTAAGTCCCTGCAAAGCAAAGATGATATGGAGATTTTCAAACTAAAGGAATGACTACCACAACCTCAGTATATGGCGTAAAGCATCCTTTCATGAAAAAAAAAAAAAGAAGCAGGAAAGGTATACTTTTTAATTTGAAAAATTGTTAGAAGCCAGCCCTTTAATGCAAAGAGACTTCCTGAAAAAAACAAACCTCAGATCCTTACTGTCCCCTCCTCCCTGTGGATGATGGCACCTCACCCACCGCATCCCTGCCCCCTCGCCATCTGCCCTGGCCAGAGTCCAGGCTCCTGACAGAGAAGATCAAGGACAGCCACGAGGTCGAGGTCAGAGAGGCTGCAAAGGAGAGATGGGCTAGGGGGGATGGGGGATACAGGGCAGTTGAGGTTTCTTCAGTTTCAGGAGTGATAGATTTGGCACGTGTGCTGTCTTGCTGGACCCCAGCCAGTCCRTGTGGACTCTGGGTCATGCAGCTGTGTGTCAGCTGCAGCTGGGGCTTCGTCCATGTCCCTCCTTGTGACCGAAGGGACAGCAGCAGGGGCCCCGTGCCTGCGTTGGGCATGTTTGGCACTCTGGGAAGAGCACAGCATTGTGAGGAGGACCTTCCTGGTCGGAGATTTGACTAGACATTGACATGGGAGAGGGAGGTAAATGCTTCACGACAAGGTTGCGATTCAGTACCGCCCACGTGACAGAGGAGCACACTTTCACCCCACACCCTGCCCTTCGTTTCCTTCAGAGAGGTCAATTCTGCCACCAAGCATGAAGGCTTTTAGTTCTTCTCAATCACCAACCACTCAGAGAGTATTGGTTTAGGGGAGCCTGGAGTTACACTGGCGCCCCAGAGCACTGGCCTGGGGGAGACCCTGCTAGTACGATTGGAGTTCTGTTCTACCTTCCTTGAAAGGGAATGTGTCCCCTTCTGAGCRGGGCCTGTGTCCCCTTCACTCCTTTCTGCTCACTTCCTCCATGCTGAGTCAGCTACCTTCCAGGGAGTCTGTGCACCCTGCRTGGGCTATTGSCCAGGTGGATGGAGACCTTTTAAGAGGCTTAYGAGGTTCATGAGCAGGGACAGCATAGCCACACTGTGTGTCACAGAGAAGATAATGCTTCCGAGTGTAGCTCAGCCGACGCAGCATCTGTGGGTCATCCCGGTAGCTTCTTTTTGTTGAAGCTTCACAGGAAGAATTTGAAYGATGACCCAGCACTTGGAAACAACCTGCTCTTTCTAAAAGAGATGACCAAGCCAACACAGAGCCCAGATTCAACAAGGTTCGATTGGCTGCTGTCTATGTGAGCGGCATTTCCCCTGAACCACTCCGGAGTGRCCTGGCTTCCTCCCTCGCAGGGAGACCGTGGTTGCCTCTGGTMCAGCCTGATATGTGAGGGATGCCCTCAGCAAGTGGCCTTCCGTAGTGCCCCCAGGGCTGGTGGTGGGGTAAGCTCCATCCCAGGGATAGAATGCCAATAGCCCTGGGTTTGGCAGCTCTGGCAGTATAGAAAGAAAGGAGAAAAGGCATGGGACATTTACAACCAAAACCGCCTTCGGAGAAGGCATTNTAGAGCAAACATTCCCTGTGCACAAAGTCCGGGGTTTGATTCCCAGCACCTGAAGCTGAAAGGGTGTTCTTTATTTCGAAGTTCTGTTTATCATGTTCCATAATAGAGTGATCTTTAACYTATGGAGAGATTTGAACTTCATTATGGATGTTTGTCATGTTTTCAGTCTAGGTCAGTAGCACAATTTTCCTTAATCATCCTGTTTTCTTCCTGTTTACCATAACTTAGTACTGTGGCTAAACTAAAATAGAATGAAGTTAGACGAAAGCACACRGGTTAKGAAAGGGGACCCAGAAGAAGTACATTTTCCTCTGGGCTTTTTAATTCACCCTCCTTTCAGAACCATGTCTAAGCATCTCTCCCTCTTGCCTCGAAGACTCTGAGATGATCTGCTTTTTGTTTTCCTGAGAGTAAATTTGACTCACAAACCCCTTTAGCAGTCTAGCAAGAATAACTGAGAGAGTTTGTAGAATGGTAGGACATTACTTTCATGTTGACCTTGACTTTCAATGTAGAGGATAGTCTTAGGACTACCCTTGATGCAGATGTGTCTAAAATGGCCAATGACGCTAGCTTAATGAGAGGGAGGGATAAGCCACCAGGTTTGTTTATTTGTTTTTAATAAAATCACAGCCAAAATGGGAAAAGACAGGAGAAAATATGGGAGGAAAGTCACGTAACTGTACTTTGTGTTTTCCTGATGTTCTTTGCCCTTGCCCATAGGGCTCAAAATATTCTCTGAGTGTAAACCCAGGCTTCAGCAGCCTTGGAGTACAGACAGGACAGACACTGTTACCTTCTTGTGAGAGATGAGGTCAAGCAGGGCAGGGAGCTAACGGAGCCAAGATTAGGAATCTGGACTGGACTTATGGTCAGCAGCCAGCAAAGTGAACCCAGGGACCTGTTCACCCTTTGCTGGTCTGCTTTCTTTCTTCACCTTGGTGCAAATCATGTCCTCCACACAGCTCTTTTGCCATATCCCCTTTCTCCTCAGTGTGGTCTTCCCTGGTCCCCTTTCCAAGCAGTGACTCCAGTCACACCCCTTACTATCACTCTTTCTTCTTTTAAAGCTTTATGATTCTTTGTGTCTCCCATCAGCAGACACATTGTTCTCTTTGGGTCCCTCCACTGGATGCTCTGCAGAAGAATATTCGTTTTACTTTATCTCTGTAGTAAATAGTAGGAACTWGTAGTGAATAGTTCTTGACTAAAGCCCTGTTTTTGAAAAGATTTATTTTTATATATGTACATGTATGTGTCC
>BDUI01023740.1:17708-28966 GCA_002335545.1 Apodemus speciosus
GTCATTAGCAGAAATATACTGTTAATGGGTGGTTTGATCTGAACTCATCTTTACCCTATCCTGGATGACTCTGAAGAAATACAAGATTAATTGTACTAGAAACTAACTCATATTCAATGTTTCAAGAAGTTTCTGAGTCTAGTCCTCCACAAATCAGAGAAGAGTCCAAGGAATGGTCAGGAGGGAAACAGACAATTCAAGTCTCAAAAATGTAACTGATTTCATGACTAAAGTCACGAGACTCAGTTTTCCTGCAAGCCTATGAATAATGAGCACTTTTGTAGTGTGTTAATACGCTGGCTACTCTGAATAAAGCGCATCTTAGAGATTTAAGTCCTGTATACTCATTGAGGACTCTGTCACAGAATTCATAAGTGCTGGYTTTCCTGCTACATAATTACAGTTTTAAAACGTTTTAGAGGAGCCGTGTATTCTGTTCTCAAGTGTGCAAGATGCGATGGTACAGAGGGAGCGAGGGAACCTACAAGGACAGTGGTGCAGTGTACCACATCTTTCTCAGGGCTCATGCTGGAGGCTGTTTCTCCTGCATGGAGGAAAAAGAGAGGGGGGAGATATTACAGGCACAAGGACACATTTGTCTGAAAGGGGATGTGCTCTGCTTTTCTCCTGCCTATAAAATACATGGTTAGGATCTCTGAGTAGTGGTGTGTTGGAACGCAGCTGAAGAACCCAGTCTGGTCAAAGGCTCTATCGAGCCTGGAAGATGAAAGCTCTGAGAGCATAGGGCACAGAATTCTGCATTTAGATCAGGGTCTTATGCCTTGTGTCCACGCATCCCTGAGCTATCATCTGTAGTGAGTGCCAGACAACTGTGTTTAATTAGTGTATCCTCGGGGAGTTCAAAAAAAGGTCTGGTCTGTTCATATTTCGTGTGTTTTTCTAGTCTGTTCATATTTCGTGTGTGTTTTTCTAAACTCAAATACCCTCCCTTGCATCACTACCTCTGGTGCATCCATGTGTAAAAGTACACTGAAATGAAATAAAGTTGTCTATGGTGTTGGACTGCAGTCTGCCTCATCCCTTGTGGCTCTGTGATCCCCAGCTGCCCTACTTTGAAAGGAGACGGTTCACACATGGTGCCTATAGAGATGCATGCAGAAAGAGGTAAGCAGGACTAATGGGGTGAGAATCAGGTAAGCTATATATCTGTCCCCACTCCCGCCCAAAGGATTAATCTCTAAAACAAGGATGCTGTGTTTAGATGACATTAGCCCTCTTAGGCCTAGGCTGTCACATGGTGTGGCTCCTGGTCTCCTTCACAGCTCCCTACAACTTCATCAGAGGAAAACCTTGGGAAGAACTCATAGGCTGCCTCTCACTGATGCCCCTGGTTGCTAAGCCTTCATCTCTAGCTAATGCCACCCAGCTTGCCTCAGGTCAGCAACTGCTCCCCTATGGGTGAGCAGACATCATACAACTCAGACAGCACAGACTGACCCTAGGGGCAGACCAGACCCTAGTTTGGGAAACTTAGTTTTTTAGAAATTCTTCCATTTCCCCCAGAGCACTTCCTCTCTTCCAAGGCACAGGGTCCCTTGTGTGCACATTTCATCACACACTCAGTGTCTGGTGCAGCCATCTCTTTGCTTCATAGCTGGGAAGTCCTGCAGACAAACCCAGGTCCCATTCAAACAGTAACCATTGTTAATGTAAAGAGGCCATGATTAGAGAACAATATGGGGTCTATGGGAGGGCTTGGAGGCAGGAAAGACATAGTGGAGAGATGTAATTATATCCTAAACAATTGCTTTTAAACGTTTAACCAGACTGTATGGCGACGTGCTCCAGAGACTAGGGATTTGTATAGAGCACACCAAATACAATTTATACCTTTTCTCTCAGGGTGAACATCTAAACCTGGAAAATAACCACCCTGTTAGGCAGACCCACACCACTTATGTGAACCTTCTATTTTGGTTGAACTAGTGTAATTACAATCACTTGGTTTTGCAGTAAGTTCAGTTTTGTATTGTTTTGTTTTTAATTCAGATCCTTGATTTCCTGGTATGAGAAATGGCCAATCAGGACATTAATTAATCATCTAAAATTGATAAYCTCACTACTCCTTAATAATGACATTACTGTCAAAGTAGGAAAGCTTTCACCCTCCTTCTTGTCTGTCCCTTTCTGTGCTGTGACTATACCAGCTTCAAAATTGGTCACAGAACCTGATTCCTGCACAGGCCCTTCTTTATTTGCAATTCCCAATAAAAGCTGAAGGACACTTACTCACTGACCTATTTTTCCTTTTCACTGACCACTTAAGGCACAGCTTGGAAGGATTTGCAGGTCTGTCTTCCCAGCACTGGGCAACAGAGNTTCCCCCAGAGCACTTCCTCTCTTCCAAGGCACAGGGTCCCTTGTGTGCACATTTCATCACACACTCAGTGTCTGGTGCAGCCATCTCTTTGCTTCATAGCTGGGAAGTCCTGCAGACAAACCCAGGTCCCATTCAAACAGTAACCATTGTTAATGTAAAGAGGCCATGATTAGAGAACAATATGGGGTCTATGGGAGGGCTTGGAGGCAGGAAAGACATAGTGGAGAGATGTAATTATATCCTAAACAATTGCTTTTAAACGTTTAACCAGACTGTATGGCGACGTGCTCCAGAGACTAGGGATTTGTATAGAGCACACCAAATACAATTTATACCTTTTCTCTCAGGGTGAACATCTAAACCTGGAAAATAACCACCCTGTTAGGCAGACCCACACCACTTATGTGAACCTTCTATTTTGGTTGAACTAGTGTAATTACAATCACTTGGTTTTGCAGTAAGTTCAGTTTTGTATTGTTTTGTTTTTAATTCAGATCCTTGATTTCCTGGTATGAGAAATGGCCAATCAGGACATTAATTAATCATCTAAAATTGATAAYCTCACTACTCCTTAATAATGACATTACTGTCAAAGTAGGAAAGCTTTCACCCTCCTTCTTGTCTGTCCCTTTCTGTGCTGTGACTATACCAGCTTCAAAATTGGTCACAGAACCTGATTCCTGCACAGGCCCTTCTTTATTTGCAATTCCCAATAAAAGCTGAAGGACACTTACTCACTGACCTATTTTTCCTTTTCACTGACCACTTAAGGCACAGCTTGGAAGGATTTGCAGGTCTGTCTTCCCAGCACTGGGCAACAGAGRTAGGATTGCAATCCTCAATTACCTAGCACAAGGCAAGCCTGAGCTACAAGAGACATTGCTTCAAGATCTTGAATGACCAAGAGCACTTCAGAAAAATGGAAATTCTTAATGACTAGGAAACATTGGAGAAAAAAAAATTAAAGAAAGTCAAATTTAAAAAGGTGAAATCAAGGGCTGGAGAGATGGCTCAGTGGTTAAGAGCATTGACTGCTCTTCCAGAGGTTCTGAGTTCAATTCCCAGCAACAACATGGTGGCTCACAAGCATCTGTAATGGGATCTGATGCCCTCTTCTGGTGTGTCTGAAGACAGTGTACATAAAATATATACATATACATAAAATAATTCTTTTTAAAAAATTGAAATCAATAATTGATCTTTTAAAAATGATAAGTATGATTTTAAAAATAGCTATATTGACTTTGAAAACATAGCAAATCATTCCCTGGCAAAGGGAATGGGACTAATAAGGTACTGTGTGACCTTGCCCCTATATGCAATGTTAGTCATTGAGATCTGTATCCCAACTCACACAGCTACAGCCAATGGGGCTGATTAGACATATCTGCAAAGGTCAGTCCCCTAGTTGGAAATTCAAGCTAACCTCCCCCAAATAGCACACCCAAGAATCTGGTCTGTCTACATTCACCTAATATGAATTAATACATGCTGGGAAATCAGAACTCACGCTGCCACAGTCCAGCCCTTTTTCATAGTGGTGACATCAGCAGCTGTTGGCCTACCCTTTCTCCCTGTGATGTACACATTAGGCTAGTCCTCCTGTTCTGCTCTGAAGGCTGTGCTCCACATACAAATCTCTTTCCTGTTGCTGCAATGGACAGTTGATTATATGACTCAGATTGGTAATTTTAAAACTGTTGGCCCTTTAATTTAAGAATTTAGTTAGCTTAATCAAGGGGACAACAAGGTCAGTGCCCTGGGAAGTCACGGACTGAGATCAAGGCCACCTGAGTCAATATAAAAGAGTTTGTCTCTGAAACAGCTTTTTCTAAAAGGCTGGAGATAGATATCCCTTCCTAGGAAGAAATTACTCCACACACTTAAGAGATCAATAAAGAAAAACATGTTTAGCATTCGGCTCTGGTTACTGCTCAGAGAAGAGCAAGCAGCCTAGAACAGGTTTTGCATTTCACATAGCTGTCACCTTAAGTCTTTTAGGATCAGGCTCCAGGTTATACTTTGAACAGATTTAAATAGGGWCTGAAGACTGCAAGTCTGACCCATAAGAAAAATGGATATTTACGGAGCAAATCTATCTTCTAGACCATCGTGTGTGGTCTAAAACATAGATTTAAAAGATTTAGATGAACAGCTATGCTTGACTATTCTAACCTCAGAATAAGCTGCTTCTGCCTCTGAGCAGGCTGGCTCAGAGGAAAGCCACAGCTCCTTTCATGCAGGACCCACAAGGAGTTCATTTCAGCTAGCTCTGGCTGCTGYCTGTCTCAGGCTATGACATCACTGCAGAKAATTTATTAAAGGCTTTTAAAAAATATTTATTTTAATGTACGTGAATACACTGTCACTGATTTCAGACACAGCAGAAGAGGGAATGGGACCCCATTATAGATTTTTGGGAGCCACCATGTGGTTGCTGGGAATTGAACTCAGGACCTCTGGAAGAGCAGTTAGTGCTTTTAACCACTGAGCTATCTCTCCAGCCCTGAAAGAATTACATCTTTAAGCTTTAATTTTATTTTATGGATATGGATATTACGTCTGCATGAATCTCTGTGCAGTACCTGCAGGAGCCAGAAGGGGGCATCAGATCCTTTGGGACTGGAGTCACAGCACATGGTGAGTTACCAGGTGGTTTCTGAAATGGAATCTGTGTCTTCTATAACAACAACCAGTGATCTTAACTGCTATATGCACTCTCTCAAGCTGCTTTTTTAAAATTTATTTAAAATTACTTTTATACATGTTAATTAAAGTATACTACATCACTTTCCCCTTGTTTTCTTCCATCCCTTTCCCAATTCTTTCTTCCAATGTCTTCCTTTTAAGTATGTATAAGTATGCAAACATATGAATAAAACCTGTTGAGTCCATTTCTGTCAGTTGTGTGGATATGTTTTCAAGCCTGAACACGTTGCATTGGATATGCCTGAGGCTAGTGTGCCTCTCCCCCCCCTCCCCCCCGTTTGCAGAAGTACTACTTCCAACAGAAGTCTGACCCAGAAGTGACCCAGGCTGATTTGGATAGCAAGCATTAGAAAACACAGGGTGTCAGATACCTCAGCTAACACTTGCTGTGCCATGGCCCTGAAGTCCTGGAGCTGCAGGGAAGACTGTGGACACTGGCCTGGGCYRATCATAGTGTCTTTTTGTTCTGTGGACCACCCACCATATGTTCTCAACTTGAATGACTTTGAAACCCTGAAATTCCTTCCTCTCTTTCTAAGTACCATGATTACTCTCCTGTGTCACCATGCCTGTCTTGGGTCCTTTCAACTTTATTTGATGATTTATTGTAATGACAGGATGAGCAAGATGAACAGCTGCAATCAACTGTATTGCAAAGCCACTTTTCTCCATGAGCCTGGGTTTCACCATCTGTAGAATAAGAATGAAACTCTGTCCTGGTCTTTCATGGGTTATAACAGACTCAATGGTAAAGATAAACAACACTGCTCATAGTTGGAAGGCAGTGGACTTTAAGGCAGAGGGCTGTATTTGATGGGAGCTTCTGTTACTGGAGTTACGATCAGAGCCTGTGTCCTAGTTCAGCCAGGTTCAGCCACTCTTCAATAAGCTAATTGGAAGAACTGAATTATCTAGCTGTGACACGCCCACCTATACTGCAGGCACTGTGGAAGTAAGGTGGGCAGACCTCTCCAATATCCTAGGACAGCCTAGTCTATATTCTGAGTTCCAGGCCAGCCAGAGATTCATGGTAGGAGTATTGTTTAAAATAATTTTTAAAAAAGTGTGTGTGGTGAAACAATGGAAAAGAAAAAAGCAAACTATTAATGAAATTGAAAACATACTAACATATTTATTCAGTGACTAATTTTGACCAAGGATGAAGACATGATGTTACTAATTCATCCTTGGGGTCCTAACAGGGTTAGATAGAAGTCAAGAGATAGGAACAATGAAATAATCTAACCAAGCCATGTAACAAATTCTTTCCATAAATCCCTCCCCCATTCTCAGCTCCTTTCTATCCAGAAAGGTGTTCAGATGAAGAGATGTTTGTTCAGCAGAGACATTCTCATCTGGAGGAAATCAATCTTCTCCTAGGATGAGATTGCAGGCTACAGGGATGGCACAGTGGGTACTGAGGAGCTTTAAGGTCCAATTGGAGACCACAGGGCAGAGGCCTGAAGGGTGCTGCACTGACAGGTACATGCAGCTGCCCAGAGAAGGAAAGAGTGGGAGACCTGGAGGGGGCCGACCCACCATAGCTGAGTGGATACAGAGAATGCTGTGGGAGCCAGCTTGTTCTCAGGTACATCCCCAAGCATTGCTCTCTGGGCTTTTAACCCTCTTCCTTTCACATCCAAAGCTCCCTCCCTAACAGTTTATCCATACTCCACAGCTCTTTGCAAATGCCTGATTTCCCCATGAACAACCTTCACGTCATCTGAAGTCACCACCACTCATGGCTTCTGACTGGGTGTTTTGAAGGCATCAGGGAAGCAGAATATGATCAAGAGATTATATATTCTATGAATTTGGAGACTACTTTCACCTGCAAAGGGTTTAATACACTGAATGCATTTGTAAGGTTATTCTCCAGAATGAATTATTTCATGCCTTTGACATTGACCATGAGAGGCAAAGGATTTACAACATTGCTTCCATTGATAAGTTTTTCTGCAGTATGTTCTTTTATGTATTTGAAGATAAACATGACATGCAAATGCTTTATCACATTGGTTCATAGGGTTTCTCTCCAGTACGTGATCCTTTATGGGTTTCCAGATTATGTGGTTGTGAAGAGGATTTACAACATTGACTACAGTCATAGATTTTCTCTCTAGTATGTRTTCTTTTATGACTTTGAAGATCGCTTCGATGTGAAAAGGCTTTAGCACATTGGTTACATTCAGAGGGATTTTCTCCAGGATGTATGTGTTCTTTTGTGTTTTTGGAGATGACTTTGTTTGTAATAGGCTTTATCACACTGATTACACTTGTAGGGTTTCTCTCCAGTATGAACTCTTTCATGTATTCGAAGACTACTTGGACATGTAAAGGCTTTACTACATTGATTACATTCAAAGGGTTTCTCTCCTGTATGTGTTTTTTTATGCCTGTGAAGACTACCATAACATGCAAAGCCTTTACCACACTGATTACATTTGTAAGGTTTCTCTCCAGTATGAATTATTYCATGCTTTTGAAGTTGAACATGAGATGCAAAGGATTTACCACATTGCTTACATTCATAAGGTTTCTCTCCAGTATGTGTTCTTTTGTGTATTTGGAGATTAATGTCTTGTGAATAGGATTTATCACATTGATCACACTTGTAGGGTTTCTCTCCAGTATGTGTTCTTTTATGACACTGAAGACTACTATAACGGGCAAAGACTTTACCACATTGTTTACATTCATAAGGTTTCTCTCCAGTATGTGTTCTTTTATGTATTTGAAGATGAATGTTTTGTGAATAGGCTTTATCACACTGATCACACTTGTAGGGTTTCTCTCCAGTATGTGTTCTTTCATGACGTTGAAGACTACTTTGACTTACAAAGACTTTATCACATTGATTACAATCAAATGGTTTCTCTCTAGAATGTGTCCTTTTATGTATTTGGAGATGACTGTCCAGTGAATAGGCTTTATCACACTGATTACACTTATAGGGCTTTTCTTCAGAAAGTGTTCTTTTATGTTTTTGGAGATAACTCTGTATTGAAATGGCTTCATCACCTTGGTTAGATTTGCAGGGTTTCTCTCTACTGTGTGTTCTTTCATGTGTTTGAAAACTACTGTGATGTGCAAAGGATTCACCATACTGAATACTTTCATAAGGTTTCTCTCCAGTATGTATTCTTTCATCCCTTTGAGGATAACTGTGACATGCAAAGGCTTTTCCACACTTAGTATATTCAGAGGGTTTCTCTATACTATGACATCTTTCATGCCTGCAAAGAAAATTGACACATGTGAAAGCTTTACCACATTCTTTACACTGATGTATCTTTATAGCTGTATGAATTAATTTTACAATTTGGTCTAGTTACTGAGATGAATTGAATCTTAAGGTCTTATTGTTTGTTTACATCATGGTTTCCCATTCGCTATGRGTGGTTTTACATCTTAGCAGGTCCCTGTAATGGTAAAAGCGTTTACTACATGGCTCACAGTTGAAGCATCCTTTTTCACTGTGAGGCTTTTCACATATTCAAAGACAACTGGGAGAGCTCAGAGTTTTACCACACTGAGACCATTCAAAAATGTTTCTGAAAACATTTCTAGTGAAATACACTAGATTTGCATACTGAATTTGCCACATTTACTGGGTCAAACCAAGAAAAATTTCCACATTCCCAGTACTCAGCGATTTTCTGCAGTGTGGGTTTGTGGATATATTCCCAATGAAGTTGGAAAACCAACTAATTATAAACTTGTATCACACTGAAAAAGTTTAGTCAAATGGGGAATATCTTCTAATTGTTCTGGGAAAGAGCAAGAGAGAGGTATATTCATACTGACTTGCACATGAAAATTACCTTGCATGTCTTCTAGAACTTTGACAATATTCTTCAGTATTATGGTTTTCCCAACTGAAGCCTAAAATACAGTACCAGAAAAAGTATGACTTGTTATTGGAAATTAGGGAAAATTTAACTTACTATCTATCTTCAGTGAACCTGATTTATTTACCTCATTCTTCGTCGTTCTCAATTGAAATTACAGAACAGCACTAGTAACAAAGAAACAGTTGCTCCTTATTTGAGAAAGTGAAAGAAAATTCAGTGTTTTACCTATAGCAGTGAGGTTCCCATAGGTCTCCAGCATCACATCTTTGTAGAGACTCTTCTGTGAAGGATTCAGCAGAGCCCATTCTTCTCGAGTGAAGTCCACATGCACATCATCATAGGTAACAGCATCCTAAAATATCCCACGCATGTGTGCAACAGAAACCATGATTCAGACAACACTGTAAAATGGATACTTCACTGAAAATATATTCATATACTCTGATGCTTCCTCCACTTACTCTTGACCCAGAAGTTCTAACGTAATCACCAAGTCATCTTAGATTAAACTGAATAATGAGGTTCAGCTGTCTCGTTTCTTCATTCTTTGAATAAGATATATCCTTACAAGAGAAATTCGAATACACACACACACACACACACACACACACACACACACACACACAAACACACACACGCACGCACACGGGACAGAGACAGACAGACAAGCAAACAGTACTGAGCACACAGCAGAGATATTCTACAAAGAATAACTAACTACAAGCATGACAGGCAAGCTGGGTGCACTGACTCATGCCTGCCTTTAATCCCAACATTCAGGAGGCAGAGGCAGGTGGATCTCATTGAGTTRGATGCCAGTCTGGTCTATACAGGACAGCCAGAAGTACATATCAAGACTCTGTGTCCCCTGTTTAAAAAAAAATCAATCAAAAGAAAGACAGAAAGATCAAGAGGTTTTTACTGAAGCTCCTTCAAAGAATTGTACATTCACTCCTGTTCTATATTCATCTTCCAGAATCCTGAAGTGCCCCAGTTGAAAGGGTAACATTAATAAAATCTTATTAAAGGGGAGTACACGTTTAAACAGTTGCAAATGGACAGATGAAAATATTAGTAATGTAAATGTTGATCCTAAATCAACAACATAGGGCAGGAGAGATGGCTCAGCAGTGAGGAGCTCTTGCTGGTCTTGCAAATGATTGGGCTCAATTGCCAGTACTTACAAGGGGACTCACAACTAACTATTCATTACTCCAAGTTCAGGAAGTCTGAGGCCATCTTCTGACTACCATGAGGACCAGGCACACATGAGATGCATATTCATGCATACAGGCAAAGTATTCACATTCAGTAAAAAGTTACAGTATTTAAGAAGATGCTATGAGCCTTACAGTATTTAAGAATGCTATGAACCTATAATCCAATGACTCAGAAAGCTCAGGYAGTAAAGCTCAAGCAGCATTAATGTCATGAATACATGCCATCCTGAGAAATAGAATATTCTCCCTGCCAAATTTCAAAATTCACAGCATGGATAAAGATCAATACAACAGCACGTGCTTGACATATACCAAAACCTACATTCTAGGCCCATAGGCCAATAATATAAAAACAAAACAAACAAAAAAACAGCTAGGCAAGCTGATCCACACTTAATCCCAGTACTGGAATCAAAGTCAGGTGGACCTTTAAACCCGAGGCTCACACGTACTACACACCTACCTTCAGAATAGCCAGGGCCACAGAGTAAAACATTGTCTTCAAAACGAAAACACACTAAAATTAAAAATATAAAAACACCAGGCCCACAAAATAGTTCAGCACTGCACAGCAATTGCTTCTACTGCACCTCGTGTGATTTAGAGATAGGGTCTATAATGGGGAGGGCATGACAGCATGAGAAGAAAGCTCACTGATCAGTTTCAACCACAACACAGAGGATGCAGAAAAAAGGGGAAATGAGTTGAGTCTATAGACACTCAAATCCCACGCCCAATAAGGAATCTAGAAAGGTTTCTCCTATAAAAGTTTCTATAAACAACCACAACGAAAGCCACAAAGGAGAGTCATGTGTTTAAAGACATCATCCTATCTGGGAGCTTTCACTCAGTGAACTACATCCTGACCCTGGTCATAATAGGCTTATAGAGATCCCAGGATAAGAATGCATTTAGTCTAACTTCAGTGAGCTGCAAGAGCTGTTCAAATGTAAGAAGTCTCTTCTGACACAGAGATTGGTGACAATCTCTTGATCACCACATCTTGTAAAATCAGAAGGCAAGTTTTATCTTTCCTACATACAATGGCAGAGAATACGCCTTCCCATTCCAATAGAGGAATCTGTACATAGTGAGGGAAGATTGGACCCAAGCAATAAACCCAGCAAAGCAAAC
>BDUI01023756.1:5558-17820 GCA_002335545.1 Apodemus speciosus
AAAAAAATTGAAGAAATATGTAGAAAAACACATTAAAATTGACTATTTCATGGAAAATTATACAGATAAAATGGTAGGCATAAAATATTTCTAAGGTGATTGAAAGTGGAATTATAAACATTTTCTGATAAAATTGAAGATCTACATGGAAAATATTTCTGATAAAATTCAAGAAATATATAGAAAAATACATTAAAATTGACTATTTCTTGGAAAATTATACGGATAAAATGGTAGGCATAAAAATATTTCTAAGTTGATTGAAAGTAGAATTATTTTCATTTGCACCAGAGAGCCAGGCAGCTCMACAGCCTTCAGTRCACAGCCTGCCAGGAGAGAGTGATCTCCCAGCAGTGCTTTCACTTCTGAGTGCAGAGGTGAGATCTCCACCTTCTCTCTGGAGAGGACCAGCTAGGAGCACACAGGGCTGACCATCTTTACTTCTTAATCTGAGAACTTTGAGTGTCTCTGGGTTGCAGAGCCCTGGGCTGCACTTGCTCACAGGTATGAAAGGCTTTGACCCATGATGKCTATTCTGTAGTAGAGAAGCAAATGTGTGCATAAATGATGTGATTTTGATTTCAGAATGGAGAAAGCCCTGGAAGGAAAGCAGGAAGACAGGGGTCAGGGCAGGTCTTGTTCTKCTACAGTGCTTCACAGAGGTAAAGATGGTTGAACAGGCCAGGATCAAGTGATGAAGTTCTTGAAAGTTGCACCAAGAATAATCAAATCATGCAACGTCTCTTGGCCATGAATGTGCAGGCACAATGCTTAACTAGCACAAAGTGATCTACTGTAGTAGAGGAAGGATGACCTAGAACCTGGGATGGTGAGGAGTCCAGGTTTCTTTGTGATACCATGGGAGGCTGTGGGGGTGGGGCCCTGGAGCAGGGCAGTGATTGCATTTGTTTGAAGAACTCTGAAGACTCTCAAGGCTCTTATAGGGATTTGAGACTATGGACAGTTTGAGTATAAGAGTTGGGAGATGAGCAGGAAGGAGCTTTTTCTGATTGGCAGCTGAGTCTTCCTCTCACTGGGAGCAATGGCAGTGGGAAGTTTGATTGGATTTAGACTATGCTCCATGAACACACTTAGGGAAAGGGAAGAATAAGAGATTTCTGGGAGACAAAATGAATGAGAAAATAGCCCATGTAGCTCTTTTGTAGGACTTTTGGGAACAGAGTTCTTGGTTACATAATCTCATTTAAATTCCACCATAAGAGAATGTATATATTGTGATCATATTCATTATACACATAAAGAATTGGAATAAGTATTAAGTCCTAGACTTGAAATACTCAACATTA
Organism: Apodemus speciosus; assembly: GCA_002335545.1. NCBI lineage: Eukaryota > Metazoa > Chordata > Mammalia > Rodentia > Muridae > Apodemus > Apodemus speciosus. The sequence goes on from BDUI01023756.1 coordinate 6,866, forward strand.
ATAACTGTTGGCAAGGGGCTATGCTCACTTATACCAAACATTAGGGCTTCAAGTATTTGATTAATTCTTTATGACACATTGCCTTCTTATTATGTAAAACAGCAGTGAATATATATACATATATATATGAAATGTTTATTATAGTCACTTATGCCAAGCGAATTTACTAACATTATAACAATCAATGTTAGATGTATTATAYACCTTTTTATTTGAGATAAGGACTCATGTAGTTAAGTACATATTAACAATAGTATACTCTTCCACAGATTTTTTTTTTTTTTGAGTAAAGGTCTCATGTAGCTCAGGCTGGCCTTGAACTTGCCAGGTAGACCAAGGATACCCATGAACTTATGATGCTTCTGTTCCCATGGTGCTGAAAGTTGATATGTACACCAACACACCTGGTTTCGACAGGGCTGGCTTTGAACTTAGGTCTTTATGGATGCTAGGTAAACATTCTGCTGAGTGAGCTTCATCCCAAGTCCTTCATTATAGTTATTTTGATTTGACAAATTTCATTAGAACATTCTCTTTGTAAAATTTACTGTTAAATGTCCTGTTATAAAAACTATTCTTCAAGAACTAGCATTTTCAAATCTATCATTTTCTCACATTTTTGTGGTGGCTAGGACAAGTTTCTTTGGTTAACTGGCTTTTGGAAAATGTGTGTGTGTGTGTGTGTGTGTGTGTGTGTGTGTGTGTGTGTGTGTTTGCTACATTCATGTATATGCATCATGTGTGTGTCTGGTACCCTTGAAGGTAAGAAGGCAGCATTAAATCCCCTGGAACTTAGTTATAGGCAGTTATTAGCCACTATGTGGGTGCTGGGTACCAAACTTAGGTATTCTAGAAGAACATCTCTTAACCCTCTTAAGAGCCATCTGTTCAGCTTGGTAACTCAGCATTTGACTCTCCTTCTTATATCAAACATTGTATTAGATGATGTTTTGATTCCTTGCTATGATACTTAGTTTCTGATACTAAAAAATTAATATTCTGGGTTAGGGAGATGGCTTAGTTGGTAAAAGTGCTTGCACAGTCAAGGGCCTGAGTTTCCTCATCAGAATCCACATTAAAAAAAGTTTGGTGTGTGGTACACACTTGTAGTCTAGGCATTGGGAAGTCAGAGACAGGTAGATCCCTGGGGCTCACTGACCAAACTTAAAAAAAATTATGGACAACACCTAAGGAATGATATCCAAGTGTCTTTTGCTTCCCTTATATAGAGATATATACTCAAATTAATATTCCTAGTTCAATAACGTTACACCAAATGACAAGCCTTCTCCTAGGCCTGTTTAATTCTTAGCAGGAGAACTTGACCCTGTACTTGCTATAGATAACTGAGTACTGAATATCTAATCCATTTGCTTTTATGGTGTCTTACATTCTTTACCAGAAGCAACATTGAAAAGTTGCATTGTGTTATTTAGAGTGTAGAATTAAAGATAAAGCTGATGTTGGACAGAGTGCTGAGCTGTTTTTCTTATTTTGTTACAAAGTAAGCCCCTCAGGTGGCTGGATGATTCACYATGTTAGTCTGGCTCCTGTCTTTACCTTACTTCATTTTTTAAAGTTTTCTTTTTAAATTTTTCTTAATTTACTTTATATCCTGATCACAGCTCCCCTCTCTCCTCTCTTCTGTGTCCCACCCTTACAAAACCCCTCCCATTACCCTCCATCCTTCACCTCAGAGAAGGACAACCCCACCCTGGGAACCACCCCACCCTGGGGCATCTAGTCCCTGCATGTCTTTGCACATCCTCTCCCATGGAGGGACAACCAAGGAGTCCAGTTAGAGAAGGGGGTCCAGTGACAGGGAACAGACTGAGGCAGCCCCCATTCTACTTGTTAGGGAACCACATGACGACAAAGCTGTACATTTGCTACAAATGTTAGAGGGTCTCGGTCCAGCTCCCGTATGCGCCCTGGTTGATAGTCCAGGCTCTGTGAGCCCACAGAGGTTAGTCAACTCTGTAGGTCTTCTTGTGGTACCCTTGATCCTTCTGATTTTCCCACTTCTATCCCCTACTCTCCCATAAGACTCCCTGGGCTCTGCCTGATGTTTGGCTGTGAGTCTCTGTGTCTGTCTCCATCCACTGCTGGATAAAGCTTCTCAGGAGTCAGTTCTGCTAGGCCCCTGTCTATAAGCACAGCAGAGTATCCTTAATAGTGTCTGGGGCTGGCTCTCTCACATGTGATGGGTCTCAAGTTGGGGTCGTCATTGTTTGTGTTGTTCCCTCAGTCTCTGCTCCATCTTTAACTCTACACGTTTTGTGTAGAGTTAAAATTTGCAAGGCAAATTTTGGATTGAAGATGTTGTGGGTGGATTGATGTCCCCCTCTGACCTCTGGAAATCCTGCCTGGCTACAGGAGGTAGCCATATCAATCTAAGCTAGAGTGACCCCCATAGACTCTCCATATCCTTTTTCGTCCCAGGCCTCTAGATAGTCACCAGACAACTCCCCCATTTCCATTCTCACTCCCAGGCCTTTCTCACCCCCTTTCTCCCACACCTGATTACCGTCTCCCTTCCTCCCCTACTCAGCTCCCTCTCTCCATCCATCCCAAATGACTATTTAGACATTCACATCTTCCCATGCTCATGCAGAGTTGGGGCTCTGAACTTTTGTTTTTAGGACTTTAGTAACCTTGAGGCAGATACCTATTGCTGCTAAAAATAAGGGAAAGGGGATTATCTATCAAAGACCCATGAAGCAGCCTCTTTGCGGTTACCTTTCCTAAATTACCATTGTAGCCCCCACTTTAATGTATTTTTTCGTCTGTATTTCTAGGATGTACCATTTGGTCTATGCCCTGAGAATCTTTATAGTGCATTGTCTTCCCAARTCTATGCTGATGTTCTCTTTGCTTCTATATATTAAGCCTTGAGTCTTTGGGAACCAGATTTAACTCCTTTGTTGTCTTTCAGTGACAAGCATGGTGCCCTGAAGTAGAAAAATTTAATAAGTTATGACAAAAGGACAGAACTGTAGGGCTCAGTTCATGATTCTAATGTGTAAATACAGCAGGAGCTCTCTATTTTGCCTACATGTAGCTGGATTTCACTTTAACAAGTAGAAAAATGGGATGCAGTTTCCCCTTCTCCAGTTGGTGTCTTCTGCATTTATCATGAACTAAGGAGCATAGAATGATTGTTGGCAATAACCAGTCAGACTCTATAAATTATATATGACCRCCTGGAAGCAGTTCCAGAAATAGCTCAAACCATAGCATCTTTCCATCAAAGGCAGGGCTGCCTTATTGGGAAGTTTAGGCATTATATTCCTATGATGTTTATTCAGGCTCATCTTCTCCTGGAAGGGAAGATTTGAAATATCAATGTAGATTTTCCTGCAGAAAATATAAATGTCTATGAATTTATATCTGACAACATGATTGCTTATTCCTCATTCAGCACGGCAGGTATTTGCTATGTATCCCTTATACAAATGGCATTTTATCTTTGCCTCTATAGAGTTAGGAAGTTGGACCTTGATTTTTGGGGCAATAGTAACTTTGAGGCAGAAGTCAATTGTTAAAATTTCAGAGAGTTAGTGCCTGGAGAGGTGGCTCAATGGTTAAGAGTGCTTATGGCTACTGGAGTGGGCTATAGTAGGGTTGCCAGTACTTATGTGAAGCAGCAGTCATATCTACAACCACAGTCTCCCCCAGGTTAAAAGACCTATAGACCTGAAAATTAAAAAAATATACTAGGGCCTTCCCGTCTGGGCTGGTTTACCTTGGGAGTGAACTCCCCAGCCATCTCTGTAACACCCAGAGGAACCTCCACTCTCCGATGCTCTAACATACCCAGGATCACAGGAGCAGAGGTAAGGAGGAATTAACATCTGTCCCAAAACCACTGGAAGTAGCTGGAACCAGTAGGACCCAGGGACACAGTGACACACGTTCCTTCCATTCTGGGCTGGTTTACCTTGGGAGTGAACTCCCCAGCCATCCCCTCAACACTCAAAGGAACCTCCACTCCCAGGTGCTCTAAAACACCAAGGATCTCAGGATCCCAGGATCCCAGGAGCTTGGCCACACCAAGATTCCAGGGCTTCAGAGGCAGCTTGATTCTCAGGAGCTCTGACACACCCAGGATCTCAGGATCACAGGATCCTGGAATCATAGGACCACAGAGACAGCTTGACTCTGAGGAGTTCTGACACAACCAGGATCACAGGAAGGACAGGCTACAGTCACATATTTCGAGGGCAGGTAGCATTAGAGATAATCAGATGGCAGGAGATAAATGTAGGAACATAAGCACCAGAAACCAAGGTAACATGACATCATCAGAACCCAATTCTCCCACCATAGCAAGTCCTGGATATACCATCACATGAGAAAAGCAAGATTCAGGAATAAAATCACTTCTCATGATGATGATAGAGGACTTTAWGAAGGTCATAAATAACTCCCTTAAAGAAATACAGGAAAATACAGGTGAACAGGTAGAAACACTTAAAGAGGAAACGCAAAAATCCCTTAAAGAATTACATGAAAATACAATCAAACAGGCAAAGGAAATGAACAAAACCATCCAAGATTTAAAAATGGAAATAGAAATAAAGAAATCACAAAGGGAAAAAATCCTGGAGTTAGAAAACCTAGGAAAAGGATCAGGACCCATAGATTCAAGCATCCCCAACAGAATACAAGAGATAGAAGAGAGAAATCTCAGGCACAGAAGATACTATAGAAAACATTGACACAACAGTCACAGAAAATGCAAAATGCAAAAAGCTCCTAACCCGAAACATCCAGGAAATCCAGGACAAAATGAGAAGACCAAACCTAAGGATAATAGGTAGAAGAGAGTGAAGATTCCCAACTTAAAGGGCCAGTAAATATCTTCAACAAAATTATAGAAGAAAACTTCCCTAACATAAACAAAGAGATACTCATGAACATACAGGAAGCCTACAGAACTCCAAATAGACTGGACCTGAACAGAAATTCCTCCTGTAACATAATAGTCAAAACCAAATGCACTAAACACTGAAAGRATATTAAAAGGAGTAAGGGGAAAAGGTCAAGTAACATATAAAGGCAGGCCTATCAGAATTACACCAGACTTCTTACCAGAAACTATGAAAGCTAGAAGATCCTGGGCAGATGTCACACAGACCCTAAGAGAACATAAATGCCAGCCCATGCTACTATACCCAGCAAAACTCTCAATTACCATAGACAGAGAAAACAAGACATTCCATGAGAAAACCAAATTCATACAATATCTTTCTACAAACCCAGCTTTACAAAGGATAATAGATGGAAAGTACCAACACAAGGACAGAAACTACACCTAGAAAAAGCAAGAAGATAATCCTTCAATACACACAAAAGAAGATAGCTATACAAACAATTCCACCTCTAACAACAAAAATAAAAGGAAGTAACAATCAGTTTTCTTAAATATCTCTTAACAATCAATGGACTCAATTTCCCAATAAAAAGACATAAACTAAGAGACTGGATATGTAAACAGGACCCAACATTTGCTGCATACAGGAAACACATCTCAGTAACAAAGACAGACATTGCCTCAGAGTAAAAGGTTGGAAAACAATTTTCCAAGCAAATGGTCCCGAGAAAAAAAAGCTGGATTAGCCATTCTAATATCGATTAAAATTGACTTTCAACCAGAAGTTGTCAAAAAAGACATGGAAAGACATTTAATACTGGTAAAAGGAAAAATCTACCAAGATAATCCCTCAATTCTGAACACCTAAGCTCCAAATGTAAGGGCACCCTCATTCATAAAAGAAACTTTCCAAAACCTCTAAGCACACATTGCACTCCCCACAATAATAGTGGAAGACTCTCAACAATGGACAGATCATGGAAACAGAAACTAAACAGAGACACAGGGAAACCAACAGAAGTAATGAACCAAATGGTTCTAATACAGAGACACAGGGAAACCAACAGAAGTAATGAACCAAATGGTTCTAATATATATATATATATATATATATATATATATTATAGCATTTCATCCTAAAGCAAAAGAATTGACTATATAATTGGTCACAAAACAGGTCTCAACAGATACAGGAAGATTGAAATAATCCCATGCACCCTATCAGATCACCACTGTCTACGGCTGGTCTTAAATTCCAACAAAAACAACAGAAAACACACATATACATGGAAGCTAAACAATACTCTACTCAATGATAACTTRGTCAAGGAAGAAATAAAGAAAGAAATTAACGACTTTTTAGAATTTAATGAAAATGAAGGCACAACATACACGAACTTATTGGACACAATGAAAGAGTGGTAAGAGGGAAACTCATAGTTCTAAGTGCCTCCAAAAGGAAATGAGAGAGACCTTATACTAGCAGCTTAACAGCACACCTGTAAGCTCTAGAGCATAAAGAAGCAAATACACCCAAGAGCCATAGATGGCAGGAAATAATCAAACTCAGGACTGAAATCAACCAAATGTAACAAAAAAGAACTGTACAATGATTTGGTTCTTTGAGAAAATCAACAAGATAGATAAACCCTTAGTCAGACTAATCAGAGGGCACAGAGACTGTACCCAAATTAATAAAATCAGAAATGAAAAGGGAGACATAACAAAGGAAACTGTGGAAATTCAAAAAATCATCAGATCCTACTACAAAAGCTTATATTCAACAAAACTGGAAAATCTGGATGAAATGGATAATTTGCTAGACACATACCAGGTGCTAAAGTTAAAACAAGATCAGATAGACCATCTAAACAGTCCCATAACCTATGAAGAAATAGAAGCAGCCATTAATAGTCTCCCAACAAAAAAAGCAAGCAAACAAACAGAAAAAAAATTACAGTACCAAATGGGTTTAGTGGAGAATTCTATCAGACCTTCAAAGAAGACTTAATAGCAATACTCTTAAAACTATTCTACAAAATAGAAACAGAAGGAATACTACCCAATYCATTCTATGAAGCCACAATTACACTTATACCTAAACCTAATAAAGACCTAACAAAGAAAGAGAACTCCAGACCAATTTCCCTTATGAACATTGATGCAAAAATACTCAATAAATTTTTTGCCAACTGAATCCAAGAACACACTAAAATGATCATTCAAAACAATCAAATAGGCTCCATCCTAGGGATTTACGGATTGTTCAATATAGGGAAATCCATCAATGTAATCCACTACATAAACAAACTCAAAGAAAAAAAACACATGATCATCTAATTATATGCTGTAAAAGCATTTGACAAAAATTCAGAATCCCTTCATGTTAAAAGTCTTGGGAAGATCAGGAATTCAAGGCCCATACCTAAACATAATAAAAGTAATATACASCAAACCAGTAGCCAACATCAAACTAAATGGAGAGAAATCTGAAGCAATCCCACTAAAATCAGGAACTAGACAAGGCTGCCCACTCTCTCCCTATCTATTCAATATAGTACTTGAAGTTCTCACTAGAGCAATTAGATAACAAAAGGATGTCAAAGGGATACAAATTGGAAAGGAAGTCAAAATATCACTATATATGATTATATACTTAAGTGACCCCAAAAATTCCACCAGAGAACTCCTAAAGCTGATAAACAACTTCGGCAAAGTGGCTGGATATAAAATTAACTCAAACAAATCAGTAGCCTTCCTCTACTCAAAGGATAAACAGGCTGAGAAAGAAATTAGGGAAATGACACCCTTCACAATTGTCACAGATAATATTGCATACCTTGGTGTGACTCTAACCAAGCAAGTGAAATATCTGTATAATCAAGTCTCTGAAGAAAGACATTGAAGAGGCTCTCAGAAGATGAAAATATCTCCCATGCTCATTGATTGGCAGGATTAATATAGTAAAAATGGCCATCTTGCTGGAAGCAATCTATAGATTTGATGCAATCCCATCAAAATTCCAATTCAATTCTTTATAGAGTTAGAAAGAGCAATTCTCAAATTCATTTGGAATAACAAAAAAACCCAGGATAGCAAAAACTATTCTCAACAATAAAAGAACTTTGGGGGGAATCTCCGTGCCTGACCTCAAGCTTTATTACAGAGCAATAGTGATAAAAATGGTATGGTATTGGTACAGAGACAGGCAGGAAGATCAATGGAATAGAATTGAAGACCCAGAAATGAACCCTCACACCTATGGTCACTTGATATTTGACAAAGGAGCTAAAAACATCCAGTGGGAAAAAAGACAGCATTTTTAACAAATGGTGCTGGTTCAACTTGCAGTCTTAGCCTCTCCCTGAGTCTGGGACTGCAGATATTCACAACCATGCTTAGAGCCCTATTTTATTATTTTAAATATATAAATAGAATAGCCCTGTGTGGTGGTTCACACTAGAAATCCTAATACTTGGGATGCTGGGTCGGTTGCAGCGAGTTTCCAGTCAGCCTGAGCTATATAGAGAGTTCAAGGAAAGCCTGGGCTACGGAGTCAGACCCTATCTCAAAGACACAAGCAAAGGTGCTCCTGTGTCCTGCTTTTTTGTGTGGATTCTAGGAATTGGCCTGAGGTCCTTGAGTTTGCAAGACAATCACTTTGCAGCCTGAGAAACTCCAAGGACTCCACAGTCCTTACAGTCCTGATAAAAAGGAGGAAATCTAGTGTAGAGTGTAGACTTCATTACAGAACATGGCCTACCCTAGCTGGCTTTGGTGATGTCCTGGTTATTGTAATAGAAAACCCATGTCTAACTGGAGTGGCTTACAGATGTGAACTGTGAGGAAATGTGACAGTTCTGATGTTCCATTCTTCCTCCYACTTAACCAGGACTTTATGATCTGCAAGATAATTCATTAAGCAATAACCAGTTTACTGGATGTGGCTTTCATGAATTTGCATTGTTCCATGCTGTTGACTTGAATTAAGTGAAGAGATTGCTCATGGCTGATGTTTAATAACTGAGACCAGGTGTATTTAACCAAGAGAAAACTAAAACCAAATACTCTTTTGTGCTTTTATTAGGAAGACCAGAATAGCAGTAACCAACTCAAATGGTCCAACCCCCAACCCCTCTGTGAGGACTTTTTATGGTATTTGGCTTTATAGTTTCACTGGAGACTTATCTGGTTGGCTCTTCGGTTACTGACAGGGGCAGTGTATAGTTCTATGCCATGGTGAGTACTTACCTTCTCATATGGTGCCATGAGATGCTGTCTTCACCTTAAGGATCAAAACCCATGGCAGCAAGCACTTTAGACTTAATGGAGTAGGGCTGGTGAGGTGGCCAGTGGGCTCAAGTGTTGCTAGTTAAGTCTGACCAGCAAGCTCTTTTCCTGGGACCTGGTGGTAGAAGGAGGGAAATGACTCCTGAAAGCTGTCATGACTCTGGAATGCTCACATAAAAATAAATTTAATAAAAATTTTAAAAATTATAAGGAGGCCAAGTAGCATTGGTGCACTCCTTTAATCCCAGTACATAGGAGGCAGAGGCAGGCAGGTCTCTATGGGTTCAAAAATCATAAAGTTTTTTATCTAACTTTGTATCAAAGCAATCCAAGTTTTAAAAGATGTTATTAAACAGAGGACAATTTTTGAGTACATGAGTTTGTCTGTATAGGAATTTAAAATGGTAAGAAAGATCACAACACTAGGAAATCATTTCACTTCAAATACAGTAAATCTGAAGGAATCCAAGAACTCCACAGGAACACAGTTTGGGAATCACTGTTATATACAAATGTAATCATCTAATCCACAGTTTAAAGAGCAATCTTAAGGAGCTCACTGTAGTGAAGTCTTGCTTTTATTTAATGGTCTTATGAGACAAGGTGTCTACCAGGCATTTGTTTTTTGTGATACAGAGAGCATGGGTCATAGAGATTTCTTGCAGCTTCAGTCTCTATGTTGCCTAGGTTAGCCCTTGTCCAGAGCATACATAGACACACTGTTAATTTTGATCTGGCTTTCAAGTCTTTTCAGTGAGCTCTTCCCAGGGGCTGGAGAGATGGCTCAGTGATAAAGAGAATTTGTGGCTCTTGCAGAAAACTCAGAATTGATTCCCAGCACCCACATGGTGACTCACAAGCAGCTGTAACTCCAGTTCCATGAGATCTGACGTCTTCTTCTGGCCTCTGCAGGCACTGCACACACATGGTGTGCATACATATAATGCAGGCAAAACACCCATACACATGCATTTACAGAGAAAACTCTTCGTTTCTTGCAGTTTCCCCTGGCATCGGTTTAATTACAAGTACTTCTTCCCCATAATGGGACATGAAAAAGCAGAATTTTATCTCTGGTGACTTCTCCTTTCAGGATATTATTCACCCCATCAATAATGCATGGGGCCATCAATGATGCATGACAGTTGTGCTGTTCCAGATGAACTGCTCTTCTTATTCAAGTGGGAAATTTTGAATAATAAAAATGTCAGTATGAGATAAATGCTAGATGATGTAAGAAAGGTTGGTTTGAAACGAGCTTTGTGAAACATCTTAAACTTCAGAAGCTTCTTTCACAGCATGTTTCCTCCAGTGTTTAATTGAAATAATAAAACATGCTAGAGGAAAACAAATACTAGTGTTACTGTCATTCTGTTTATTCATTTTGGCTTTTAGGGGATTATGTTTGTGTAGAAGGGGCACAAAAGAAAGGCCAACATGTTAGAGAAGAAAGTGAATTTTCCAACAATYGCTTTYGCTTACAACTATCCAAGTGTTGCATTATATGCTACTCATTTCCAGTATTTTAAGAGGAAAGAAAAGTAGGCAGTGTGCTTGGAAGAAAGAAAATATCTCTATGAGGGTCGGGGAGATGACACTGTTAATAAAGTGCTTGCCTTGCCAGTTTGATTCCCAGAACCCATTGCAGGGGGGGGGGGAGCTGGCCATGGTGGCATATGCTTGGAGAACCTACTGTGGGGAGGCAGAGCTTCATGCTCTGAATTATGCTGCTGTCTGGCTCAACTCATCTGCTTGGTGAACTCTAGGCCAGTGAGAGAGAATCTGTCTC
>BDUI01023758.1:0-22664 GCA_002335545.1 Apodemus speciosus
AAAAAAAAAAAAAAAAAAAGAAAGAAATGCAAATGGCATCAATTTGTCCATAATCATAATGTCAAGAAACTAGGTGACCTCTTCATTCACATCACAAAGATTTAATGCTATGCACATGAAAGAGAAAAGGGGGAAAAGAGAAAGGGGTATCAAACATCTAGTATTTAAAACATGGTCTGGGTTTATCTGCAGACAATTTGGATCTGGAACATATTATACTGTGTTCAGGGTGAGATCATGTAAGTTGTTGCTGCCAAATAACCAAATTTCCCTATGGAGCAAGACTTCTATGTGGTTACTAAATAAGCAAGATTGATAATCACTGTGGAAGGAAGCTTCATGGAATAAGTGATATAAAATACACTATATTCTCCCCTGTGTGTGCATATATTTACACACATACACAAGAAGCAGTAGAAACTCCTGAATCAACCCAAGGGACTCTTATGCCTTCTGCACATGTACAAAGTGATCTAGCACCTTCACTATTTTCTCCAGGAGTTCCAAAACCTTCCCAATCTGTCAGTGGGGAACTAGGATTGTCCACATCTACAGAAGAGGGTAAGACACATTCTCAACTCTATTCTACCTTAGAAAAGGAGATTCCAACATTCTTCTAGTGTGAAAATGGACAGTGAACATTTCTATTCTAATGGGAGACTGCGAGATGCTTCCTTTGAACATGGGGATTTCTCAATGTCTATCAGACCAAGATTATTTCAAATATCCCCTACCAACAAAAAGGTTGCTCCTGAGTTGTCATATGTCACAAATGACCCAACAGTATGCCAAGACACTCCAAGTAAACCATGCAAGCTCCACATTTTTCCAGGGTGCTGAGAAAGTACAATGTTCCCTAGATGCCCAGGGTCTTTAGGACATTTAGCATCAATAGGAACAGCTCCTGAAATTTCTACATATACATTGGAAATACAAGGACATCCAAAACTTGTTCAGGATTCTTAGAGTACTACCCTATCTCATAAAGGGACTGTGAGACAGGATACATGTACAAAAAGAGTTATAGCCACACCTCTGACTTTAAAATTGGCTCTTGGATGTGACACATCTACAGAAGATGTTCGACGATATATTCCATCTGCACACAGATTTCTGGACTCCAATTCTATGATGCTATGGGACATGACATGCATACACAAGAGTCTGTTGCATACTGTACATCTAAAGAAGGGTGTTGCATGGGTTCTACCTGCACACATGAATCCAAGGCACTTCCTCAAACTTCACAGGGGGCTATAGGAATTTCTGTATCTCCTTAAGAGTATTATCAAACTGCCACAACTATACAAAATGCTATAGACTTTCCCCCATCTGCCCAAAGTGATATTAGTCCTTCCCCAAGCTCACAAGTATCTCCAGAATATCCACCAAATATGACAAAGGTTTTGGATTCTACCTATCTTGCTAAGGGGCTTTAAATCTGTTCTGCCCATCCAGATGACTATTAAAACTGTTGTCTCTATTCAAAATGATACTTCCCCTTCTCAACCTGAGGAAAGTGTTCTTAGAACTTCCACAAGTACACACAGAGGTCTACAAATTTCCCTACCTGCCCATGAGGCTCTTAGACCTCCCATCTATGTCCATGATGCTCTAGAAGAGGCTACATATGCACAGGAATCCTGAGTATCTCCTTATCTTGAAGCCACAGTCAAGACTTGCACATGTACAAAAGGCACAATAAAACCTTCCTCATCTGAGCAAGAGGCCCTAGAATCTACCATATCAGAACAGGGTGCTTTACAATCATTCCCATCTACCCAAGAGGGTTTCTTATATATTACTTTCCTAAGGGGAGATATCAGACATTCTCCCCCTATCCATATGAACCACAGGAATTCAGTTACCTTCTTCATCAAAGGAGATCCTTCTGGGGTATTGCTGTGATAGGCTTGACCATGCTTTTGTTTGGAAGAATGTGGATTTGGAGACTTTGGATTTGGAAAGCAGTAGAATGCTTTAAATGGGGATTAGCAAGCTATCCTAATAGGAATATAAAAGACTTTGTTACTGAGAGTAAGGAAGAGTACTGGAATACATGGAAGTTGTGAACCTGACCAAGAGGTGGAGAATTTCAATATGTGTCCTAACGACATTTGTGGGATTTTGGTGTAGAATGTGGCTGCTTTTCATCCTTGTCTGAAGAGTATACCCGAGGCTAAGGTAAAGAGATTTATATTGCATTGACAAAGAAAGTCTCAGAAATGGCTAGACTGTTTTCTGGTCAAGTCTCATGAAGAACATTTATACAAGTGTAGCACGCTGAGAAAGAAAAAAATATAAAATATATGGTTTGAGTATTTAAGGGGCACCAGGAAATAAAATGGAGCTGAATACTTTGTTCAAGGTTATTAAATTGAATTAAGGACAAGATTCCACCCAGCTAAATTTAGATCCAGGCATGGTAGGACAAACCTTTAATCCCAGGAGGCAAAGGCAAGCAGATCTCTGAGTTCAAGGCCAGCCAATAACAGAGCAAGTTCTAGGTGAAGAAAAAGCTAACTCCAGACTTTGTAGACAACACCTTTAATCAGTGTTTAAGAGTCAGGCATGTAGATCTCTGAGTTCAAAGTTAGTCTACAGAGTAAGTTTCAAGACAGCCAAGATTAGGCAGTGAAGGAGTTGGAAAACAGAAAACTGGTGATAATGTAATAGAAAAATGGAACCATGTTCCAGCCCCAGCAAGCAGCAGAACTTGACAGCTTTGGCTACATAGCTCTGGTTTTAGGATACAGAATTAAAGGGACTACTGGGACAATTGATGCTGGTTGGCTGGAGCAAAGAAATTAGTGGTGATTAAGAAATGTACAGCACCATTGTGGCAAAATCTTCTGGGAAGTGTTTCCTGAGAGCACAAAGAAGGTGTGTTACAAAGATAGCCAAGATTGTACTTATGCTGCAGCCAGACCTGGTAACAGTAAGAGTCACCCAGGTGGTACTCGTTTTGAAAGCATAAAGGGGTCATGAAGAGCAGTTGAGGTTTGGCACTGTGAGAGACCGTGGAAAGCCATTGGTGAAGGTGCAGCCTCAGTTATACTTTGCAGTCCATGACCGATGGGATCATGCAATGGATTTGGTGCTTGGCACCATGAAGAGAACCTGAGAGGCTCTTGGTGAAGTCTAGTTGCATCAGAAGATCTCAGTATACTGGAGATGCCAATACCATGGGATGATCAGCAAGAACAACGCAGGCAGTGGGGTGGATCAACCTGAGCTTAGGGTGCTACACAAGGCAGAGCTGGAGAAGTGACACCAGCCATTTTGAGGAGCCCAGAAGATGATGTGTAGATCCCAGACATTGAAACAAGAAGATGTAATATTGAAGTTGCCTTGAATACCCCAAGATTTTCAAGATGGCAGAGCCATAGAATATCTGCTGAGGAAAGCTACTAAAAGGGAGTTTAATCAGCCAGGAAGAAGGAAGTTTGTTGTAGTCAACAAAGATGAAAAAGGAGTTGGAGATCTGAAGACTGCTTTGACATCAGACACAGAGATGCAGAATTTGGAATTTGCCCAGTTGGTTTCCTGTCTTGCTTTGGGGATTACAGTTAGTGAATGTTTGAATCTCAGAAGAGACTTTGGACTTTTAACATTGTTGAGACTGCTGTAGACTATGGGAACTTTTGAAGGTGGACTAAATGTAGTTTGTATTATGCTACGTTTAGGTATGGCTCCGCAGACTCATATGTTTGAGTAAGTCTATGGGGGCCGGGAAGACAAATGTTAATTTTTGTATATGCTCAGCCCAGGGAGTGGCAATATTAGAAGGTGTCTCCCTATTATAGTAGGTCTGTCACTGTGGATGTGCACCTTAAGGCACTCTTACTAGCTGCCTGGAAGTCAATATTCTCCTAGCACTTTTCAGATGAAGATATAGAACTCTCAGCTCCTCCTATACCATGCCTGCCTGGATGCTGCCGTGTCCCCACTTTGATAATGCTGGACTGAACCTCTGAACCTGTAAGCCAGCCTCAATTAAATGTCTTTATAAGAGTGGCCTTGGTCATGATGTCTCTTCATGGCAGTAAAATCCTAACTAAGACAGATATTATCTATAATTGCCCCTGTGAGTACTCAATATCTGTTTCAGGGCCTCAGAGAACTTACCAACCTAACAGAGGCATTCAAAGACCTTTCCCTTCTTCAGAGGTTGTTAGAAACTCAACAAATGCATCAGGTGCTTTGCAACCCTGCCAATTTACCCTACACAATCTAGATCACTTTTAAACTCCTGGATGATCTGTTGAACTGTCCATATCAAAACAGGGAGTATTGGATCCTTCCCCATCTACCCAAGGGGTTCTATGACTTTTGGTATCTTCTTCAGAAATTGTGGAACCATCAAAATCAGAACACAGAAAGCTTGCAATTTGTCAAATGTAGGAAAAGATGGAGAATGTTCTCCATCTGACAAAGGAGCCGAAGGAACTTCCTCTTCTCCACATTTATCTTTTGCTACAGAGGATTTGTTATCTTCCTCATCTTGCCAGGTATCTCAAGGGTCATTGTTTTCTGCCAGAGAAGGTGCAAAAGATTCACCCTCTACAGAAGCTGTACAGACATACAACTTCTCCATCTATTCCATAGGCCTTAGAACCTTTGGTAACAACCCGAAGGCAACTACAAATTTACACACATACCAAACAAAATCAGTAACCTTTGCCATCTACATTAGGGCATTCCCCTTTATGAAGGACTCTTGAAATGTTACCACTGGCATAAGGGACGCTAGAACCTTTGGTAATTGGCAAAGGGAAAGAGTCAAAATAACAATCAGAAGATAGTCTGTCACAGT
The DNA here is from genome assembly GCA_002335545.1 of Apodemus speciosus. Lineage (NCBI taxonomy): Eukaryota > Metazoa > Chordata > Mammalia > Rodentia > Muridae > Apodemus > Apodemus speciosus. Next base: position 4,817 of record BDUI01023758.1, read on the forward strand.
CTATACCAATACAGGGCATTGTAGGACCTTCACTATGTATTACTTGGTCTCTAGGATCAGCTTAATATGCTCATAGGAATCCAGGAATATTGTCATCTATACAGGGGGTTGAGAAACATTCTCTGTCTCCTAGAGAGGATATTACAATGTCACTATATGAAGTTATAAATCTAGAAACTTTCCATCTGAACAAAGACCTATGAAAATTTTCAGTGCTTTTCAGAAGACTTCTAGACATGTCTTTGAAAACCTCAGAAACATTTCCCATCTCCTCAAAGACTTTGAGGTCTTCTTCATCTATGCAGGGAATATAAAATAATAATTGTTATCTTCCCCAAGGACTGTGAAAAATCTGCATCAGGTTTTCAGAAACCTCCCGAAATTATTTCAGGGGCTCTGCCAAATTTGAGATGTAAGCAGAGGCCTTTAGAACATTCTGTGTCTGTCCAGGGGAATCTGAGTTCTTTGACATCTACTCCAGGTTCTCTAGAGCATTCAGCATCATTCCAAAATAAGCTAGGGCAATTATCATGCATTGTAGACTCTCAGGATACTTTGCTTTCTGTCCAAGGGACTACAGGCCCTTTGCCTTTTCCCTTAAGACCTACTGGGCATTCACTATATGATCAAGGATATAGGGGAATCTTATTTAGTAGTGTCAATCAATCTAGCATATTTCATATCCACCAAACTTTGCATATCTGCCCAGAGAACTCTGGACATGTCAACATATACTCAACAATCTCTCCAGCAGTCATCATCTTTCCTAAAAATTTTGGGACCATTGAAGTCTCTCCAGTGAACATGTATTTTCCTTCTGTTTGAGATGCTTTGGGAATGATTCCATGCATGCCAAGGACTACAGGAACATTGCCCCATGCCCCAAAGCTGCTTGGACATTCCTCACCATTACAAGCAAATACAGCTCATTCCCAATCTTTGCAAAAAGCTGTCAGAAATTGTCTGTATTCATAAACAACTCTGGAACTGAATGCATTAGCACAAAGTTTTCTATTATGCTTGCCCCCTATTCAAATGCTTGGATAAGCTACCCTATATGCAGAAGCCACTTTAGGACTGCCCAGAACTACAAAAGAAAATGAAAAAACATTTGCCTCATATAACCTCATATAACCTCAGAGGCTCTGGATTATAAACTGACCAGCAGTAACTGGGAATTTTTCCATCTGTCCAAGTGCCTCTGTTAATTTCCTTACCTGCACAAGGTACTTTAGGATCTTTGTCATCTGTACAAGGGATTCTGGGAACTTCCCTATCTGCCCTGTGTCTCTGAAACTATATCTAGATAAGAAACTGTAGGAATTGTCATATGTTCAAAAGGCTTTGAAATATCCAACTCCTTCTCAGGAGACTGACGTTTTCTTAGTCTCCTCCATGTACTGTGCAATGTTCAGCATCCTTCTCAAGGACTACTGAACTTTTCCCATCTAACCAGGCTAATTAAGGATCTTTTGTATCTTTGCCATGGTATTTAGAACATTATCCACCTGAATCAGGTGCTCAGGGTCATTCTCTAGCTACTCCAGGATCTCAAGGACCTTTGCTAACTTCTCAAGGGCCCAATGACCTTTGCACATCTGCAAAGGGAACTTTGCAAGTGCAAAGTTCTTCATCATCCATCCAAAGTATTTTGGAATCTTCAGCATATTACACAAGGATTTTAGGACAGTACAAACAGACACAGAGTACATTGGGATATTTTCCATTTATATGGAAAGATGTGGAATCTTTTCAATCTACTACAGGTGTTATAGGGCCTTTTATATAAACACCTCCAGGTGAATACCTGGGTCTTTCTGCATAAAAACAAGTGACTCTTTCATCTTCTCAATCTGATCAAGGGTCTGTGGGACCTTGCCTATTAGCCAATGGAACTCTGAGAGTATCCAAATCTTAACAAGGGGCCATAAGATCGTCCCAATCTGCTCAGGGTATTGGAGGGGACATTTCATATCTGCACAAGCCACACTAGGGCACTCCATGTCTACAAAACAGATGGTAGAACATATGCCATCAAAACCAGAACCTTTGGTTCAACACGTAGTACCCAAGTGCTACCAGAACCTTTGCCTTCTGATCAATTGCATCTGGTAATTTCCTTATCTGCACAGGGAACTCTAGGATCTTGGTCTTTATCACAAGGTGCTCTGGGACATTTTCAATATGCCTAGGGTCTTCAAAACTGTACACATCTGAACAAGGTACAGTACAAAATGTTACATCTACTCAAATTTATTTGAAACATTAAACTTCTTTCCAGGCAGATCTGAGATTTTCTTTACCTTCACAACATATTGTACAACCTTCACCATCTTCCCTGAGACGTACTGGACCATTCCCATCTAGGCAGGAAACTCAAGGGTCATTTAGGTTTACAGCAGAGTATGCAGAATATGCCAAAGTTGCAGAAGGGCAACAGGATGCTCATGGGCATCCTGTTTCTACTCCAGGGATTCTAGGACCTATGCTATCCTCTCAAGGCCCAAAGAACTTTCCACGTCTGCAGAGGAAACCCTGTGTGTTTAAAGTACTTTGTTATCTAACCAAAGGTATCTAGAATTTTACTATATTCATAGAGATTTGGGGACAATACAAACACACTCAGAGTACCTTGAGGCATTTGCTACATGAGAAGGACAATATGGAATCTTCTCAATGTGCTGCAGGGACTACAGGAACTTTGCCATCATCACCTCCATTCACCTTCTACTGAAAAGGGGGAAAGCAACTGTCTCTTGTGGCCAAGGGTATATAGCACCTTTGCAATCAGTTCAGGGGCTCATGAAACTTTTCATCTCAGCCCAGGCAAAGTGTTCCAGGGCCTTCAACATATTCCACAGGGATTTGGGAGCTATAAAACATACTCAGAGTACCATGGGGCATTTGGCATGTGTGAGAGAGTATGTGGAATATTCTCAATCTGCTTCAAAGACTATAGATTTTCCAGAATCCACCCCAGAATCTGGTAGACACTAATCTTCTACCCAAGGAGGTGCAGATTATTTCTCATCTGGCCAAGGGTATCTAGCACCTTTGCAATCAACCCAGGAGCTTCACCATCTACCCAAATAGATTTCAGAGTGTCTCATCCTGTATCTTTGTCTCTGAGACTGCCCCTGTCTGCCCAGTATGTTCTGGAAACATCAGCATCCTCCCAAAGGACTGTGAAATGTTCACCAGATATTTTGAGAAATAGAGAAATTTTGTCCTGTAAAAAAGATGATCTAGGACTCAGGCCTGGAAACTCAGAGATTTTCCCATCTTCCCAAGATGTTACCATCTTCCCAAAGGGTTCTTAAATCTGTTATATCTACCTCAGGATCTGAAGCAAATTTGCTATCTTCCTCAGGGGCTCCATACTTTTAAAATTTTGCCTTCAAACAACAACACAAAAGTCCTTCATGTTCAGAAGTAGGCAGCAGATTTATCAGGATGCTTCCTAGCATGTTGGAGATTAGTTATGCCACAGACTGGCTGGCATGATGTGAATGTTCTAGGTTCCCATGAAGAATGAGTAAGGAAGTGTTCAGGGCTTCCCTACTGCCCAAATTGACCCTTGATATCCACCTGCTACTCATGAGGCTATTTGACTACCCCAACTGCTTTCTTTAACACAGTAGGAGACTTTCTGCTTCTAAAGAATGGTATAGTTAATAGTTCCTGTTTGTGGATGCCTCAGACATTCTCCCTCTGTCTAATTGTCCTCCAATTTTTTTTTTCTGACAATGTCTCCTTAGATATATTCCTTCGAAAGCAGGAAGATTCACACTTTTCTCAATGTCTGAAGTGGAGCTCAAATCATTCTAAAGAGTTCAAGAGGTTTTAAGGTATACTCTATCTAAACTAGGACTCCAAATGGATTACAGTAATTCTCAAGTACAGTTCAGACCTACCACTTTAAGATTAAAGATCTTCCAAACTACTGTATGGAACAATGGGGCTTCTGATCTATCCATTCAGAACCAGGGATCTTCAGATATTCCCCAATAGCCCAAATGGCCTTAATCTTATCTGTGTAGAAGCAATGTAGCTCACGAATTTCACCAATAACTGAAGGGGGTTCAGATGTACCCTCTCGACAGGATAGGTATTAGACACTCCTTAGTGTTCAAGAGACCATTGATATACCATTCCTTTGAGAACCAGGAAACCTCAGGCATTCACTAACTGCCTAAATGGACTTCAGACTTACCTTTTCAGAACCAGGGTGTCATACACATTCTCAATGACTGGTGTACTGAGACATACGACTTGCTAAGCAAAGGAACTCAGATCTCCTCAATGTCCCAAGAAGGCCACATGTATAGAATCTATGTGCAGTAGAATTTCTGCAGTCACAATGGGGCTTCAGTCCTAGCCTTCTAGAATCAGAATAATTTCTACCTCCAGCTAATAACTCTATCAAGTCTTATATATGCACCCTCAGAATTAACCTAACATGACTTCAAGTGGGGGGGTGACACCCTGCTTGAACATCTTCTGAAGATGGCCTTAAACTTATTTCTTCCAAACATAGTAGCCCCTGACATTAATAGTATGCCAAAGGAAGAACGTTATAAAATACTGTCTTTGAATAAAAAACACTTTAGTCTTCTTTAGAAGGGGTTTGAGACATGCTTCTCTGATGAAGTAAGCTGTAGAGCTCACACTGTGCCCTAGGTATATACCTCAAACGTTCATGCTTTCCTGAAGAGTGCATGATTCTGAATCCATGTGAGCAAGTATGTATAGGAGATTCACTTTCTGTTCATAGCTGACTCAGGTATACCATCCAACTAAGAGACGTCAGACCTTATTGGATATCAATACATTGAACACCAAAAAATACCCTTTGAGATGAATTGAAGTCCATGGCCAATGCAGGAGGGGACCCTCAGTCTTATCCAAGGCCTTCTGTCTTTAAACTGCTCACAAGAAAGATACCTGTCCTCAACCTCTGTGGGTCACTGCGAGTTTAAGCGGGGAACAGATCCAAGGATGTTGAACCAAACTGTCAAAAGAAACCCCAATTTGCTGTTAAACCTGCATTGTAGTACTCAGAGACAAGAGTTTCATACAGTTTTCTGAAGCCATGGAGGTTTGGAGTGCCTGGACCATTCTCCTCTATAGAAAGTAAAAATAGGGATATTCTACTTCTGTTCAACATGCTCTAGGATCTTTCTATGCCGGGGACAGTATACAATGACAGGGACTGCCTACAGTAGGCTGGGATAGAGACACCTCAGTAGCCTGAGACAGCTTTTTGTAACAAAATATTTGTTCCCATTTCTCCTACCCTTAGTCCCAGACAATGGTTGTATGGATTTCATTTGTGCATGACTCCTTTTCAGTTGGCCTTGGTGTATATAAATATTCTATTAATTATTCTATTATATATGACTTTCCTACTTCTCTCTCCTGCTTTGGTGAATTCTGTGAAACTAGATGTTCCCTGATGTAATGATTCTTAAACAATTAAAAATTGAGACACGGAGCACAGCACACACAGTCCTAATAGGCCAGGTGCATGCTGTGTGTTCTCATCTTGGGAACAATGTAATAACTACACAATGGTAGTTCCAGATTAATGCCTGACTTACAAAGAAAGTTTAAAGAAATTATTAGAAAATAAAATTGAGCCAAAAATGGGACCCCAAGAAAGAAAAAAAATCTATTGAAATTATGACATAAGTTTTACACAACATTTGAGAGTGGTTCCTGGATAAGCAAGTATAGAATATGTAAAATCTCATATTAGTAAAACTAAGCCAAAACATTGGGAATCTTAGGAGAGTCATTGTGTAYAGTGTGCAGAAGCAGAAAGCTAGCAGAACTATTAAGTTAAGGGTTAACTTGATTCTTTCTCACCACTGCCTGACAACTTTGCCCATGTCATTTATCATTAGAGCTTCACAGGAAAATAAAGATAGCTGTCCTCAGAGTTCTCAGTTCTGAAGTATAATAAGTTAAAGTTCATGTTTAAATAATGATACGTTTACAATTATTATTACTTTGGCTATAGGCCTGGGAAGAGCGAAGCTTGAAACTTTGGAGAACAATTGTAATTCTTGATTCTTTGTTGGATGTGGTTATTCTTTTGAATTTGATTTGACTGATTATACAGTGTCTTTTTATCCGCTTTTAGAGTATCTATAAAAAAAGACTGGGTCAAGGAAAAGGCTGGAAAACATATAGAGAACGAATGAGAAGTATGTGAGATAAATGTAGAGAGCAAATGAAGAATGTGAGAGAAAGCATGAGAAGAGCATGTGAAGAGAGAATGTGAAGAGTGAGTGAAGAGAGAATGTAAAGAGTGAGTGAAGAGTGAATGTGAGGTGTGTATGGACAGTGTGTATGAGAGTGAAAAAAGAGTACATGTGTTGTATATGTGTGTGTGTGTGTGTGTGTAATGTGTGTGACGAATATGCAAGAGAGGGAAAGGGGAACACACAGAGATGTGTATGAACGTGAGAGTTCAAAAAAAAAAAGAAAAGCACACAGGAGAATGCAGAGTGTGTGCAGCCTTGAGTTGTTAGCAAATGAGTGAGAAAAAGATAGCAGAGAATGAGAAAGAAAGAAACTTTAAGCCTTGAAAAATTGCCTGTCAGCTTGCACCCCCAAAGTAGCCTGTGTATATTTATTATGCACCTTCTAGATATCCCTGCTTCCAGTTGAGAACTCTGATCCTGTGTCAAGAGTGGACCCAGACATTTCTCCTTTTCAAAATTTTGGTAGTTTTCTTCCTCTGATGACTGAGGCCATAAAAGTTACACCTTAGACCTAATGGGCTCTCAGAACATCCCCTTTGTGGCAAGGATTCATTGGCTACTTCATCTCTGACCAAGGAGCCTTGCTCCTTCTGATTAGAGTTCACAGAAATAACAAAGGGCAGACTTATCCTGACACCTCCTGCTACTTTTCTTGAGTAAAGTCACCTGCTATGGTGTGCTAACATTCTGGCTCAGTTCTCTTTAGTTAAACCTAATTCTTAAGAGGCAAACGTGATGGCACGCATACCCAAGCTGTTCATGCATCCTGGTATTTATACTTTGTTTCTCGCAGACTCAGCTAAACATATGGATACCCTAGGCTCTGAAGAACAGTTAGAAGGTGAGGCAATATTAGGGCCTCATAGGCTATGGTAGTCAATTTAAGTTTTTTGCTCAGAGTATTATGTGATTTTTTTCACACTCTTATTATCTCTCTTAACATTTGGACCTCAGAACCTCCTCTCTTCCCAAGGGTACTCACTCCTTCTACCTTTGATTAAGGAAGCATCTGATGTCCCCACTGAAGCAATGGAGGCCTCAGATCATTCCAGTTTTTCAAAGGAGGCTTAGATATTCATTTAATATGAGGAGACGACACAACTTCCTGATATTATGGAGTGAGCCGCAAACAATTTTTTTTTAAATAAATGGTTTCCTGACTTTTCTTCAAACTAAGGTAAACTGTTGGTTCAAATGTGATGCAATGAAGAACTCCTGACATACATACTCTGTCAAGGAAGATGGCTGCATTCTATTTTCCTTGAACAAGGGAACTTTAAACACACACTTTCATTTCAAGGAGGCTTGATACAAATTCTTCTGATTAAGGAGGCTACAGACCAAGCCACTAACGTGAAAACTCACTCAGATCTTCATTTTTTTTTCAAGGAAACTCTAAATCGATATCAACTGACAAAGGTTTCCTCAGAGAATCTATCTCTATCCATTGAATTCTCAATTCTATTCCTTTAAGAGGATTTAATATTTCCCTTCTGACCTGGGTATCCAGGCATGCCCAAATGACCAAAGAAACCACTTTGACCTGATGTCCTGGCACACAACAGTAAAAATTTGACTTGATCTAACACCTTCTTCCTTTAGGATTCTCATCAGAAATGGATCTTGTGATGATTTGTATATGTTTGGCCCAAGGAGTGGCACTATCAGAAGGTTTGGCCTTGTTGGAGTAGGTGTGTCCCTGTGGTGTGGGTTTAAGGCCCTCACCCTAGCTGCCTGATAGCAGCCTTAAGATTAAGATGTAGAACTCTCAGCTCTGTCTGCATCATGCCTGCCTAGATTCTGCCCTGCTCCCACCTTGATGATGATGATGATGATGATGATGATGATGATGGACTGAACCTGTAAGCCAGCCCATTTAAATGTAGTCCAAGACTTGCCTTGGACAGAGTATCTGTTTACAGCAGTAAAACCCTAAAACAGAACACTTCCATCTTTGTTGCCCATGCCTGTTCTGCGGCTGAAAGGCTTGTGGAGTATATAGAGCCATGGACTACCAACCAACCTCTAAGAAAAAAAATACTCTGATTTCTGGAATGTACACCCCAGAGTCCCAGATGTGCATTCTGTACTGTGAGGACATTTGCAAGTGATGAGATATTTCCTGAACCTCCTTCCAATTGCCAAGGTAACTTTTTGCAGAGGGATTATGTGGCCTTCCTGTTCTTCCCTCCCCTCCCAACACATTCTCCCCCTCAAAAATGCTGTGACTAAATGTGCAAATCTTAACTGAAGAAGTTCTTCCTCCACTGCACAATGTTGGTTAGGACACTTCTTTATCCCTTAAGTGGTTAGGGCCTTTAAGCTGATTCTTAGTCTGCTTCAGTCTTATATCACTACACATCATTGCTTTAGATCATCAATTTCTGTCCAATGTACCCTCTGTAAAAACAAGGGTCCAATATCAAACTTATATGACTGGCAGTGCCTGAGATCATGTATCCCTGTCCAATGCCTAGAAATATAATTCCCATTTCCATTCAAAAAATCCTCAGAGATTATCCTCTCTGAACAAGGATACCAAAGACTTCTCTTTGTGATTAAGGGGGAGGAGGGCCCAAACCTTCTACTTGACTGTATCTCACATCTATAACCTCATCAGAAGGGGTCATCAGAACTACTTTGTTTGTTCCAATGGACATCAAATTCACACTCCTGCTCTGAAGAAAGTAGCCTTAGACTTACCTCATCATTCAAAAGGCTTCACAGACAAAAGATAATAATCCAACTTGTTGGAATAATGCAACAGCTACCTGGCCTATCACATAGTACACAAAATATATGGGTATTCTAAATACTGTAAAAGAATTGAAAGCTGATCAAGCAGTACTGGAATTTCCTCTGTTCCACAATGTATTTACATTTTGTCCAATGTGAAATGGTTTTTATTATTTTTTGAAAATAGCCAGAGATTTCCCCCCTCTGACAAATATAGACATTCTTTGCACAAAATTTCTCAGAAATTCTGCATTTGACCAGGGTGCTTCAACATGCTTATTTCTATGAAGTCAGCCAAATTACTTCTTTAATGAAGGGCCAACAGTCCTTCTACTTCTGTGCAAAGGTACCCAGATCCTCCCCCATCTTACATAGTGAGATTTACATATTCACAATAAAGAGTATTCCAGACCTGGCCTGTGGGATCAAGGAAATCCCACAGATTCCCCATCTTCCCAGTGTATTACTTACCTACAACTTCTAATTTCAGTAACTTGGGACACACTGTTCTAACCTAAGAGCACTCTGGATTGAGGTCTCAAACCTGGATTGTTCTAACTTCATCACTCTGGATTGAGGTCCCAAACAGAAGAGTGTAAGGGTAAGGTAAATAAGACTACTGTCTTCATTGTGTTCCATTAGACAGAGATGTCCACTCCTACATGCAGAGGAATGTGTAGATGGACATTTATTTGTGGAAGGCACTGAGCCAGAGACTACTGCATTGTGACCTCTTAGAAGACTTCTAAGACTGCTGTCATGCCTGCTACAGACATTCAGAAGATGTTTATTCTAGATTGTTATATCAAATTTGGAGCTGATGAAGAAGTGAGTGCATGGAATGTCCTATAATTCTCAAGGTATCAATCAAAATTCAACTTCTGCTCAATAGGGTTGCAGACAAGACAGAGAGGCTGAGACTCATACAATCCTGGGGAGCTCCTATCTCATCCCTATACTTAGAGTATCTTAGATCTATCACCTGTCCGCAGAAGGGCAGCAATGATTCCTCTTCTGCACACAGAGAAATTAGATTTGCCTCCACCTATCCAAAGAAGTCTGAGTATCACCTTTTACTGAACTGGCTATTAGACTATTCCATCGCCCTACATAAACTCCAAGTATTACTCTTCTGATCAAAGGATCTCAGTCATGCCTGTTCTAATAGCAAGTAATGGGTTCTCAGACCTTCTGAATATGCCTCTGTGGGAATGGACTTACTAGGTGTATTTAACTGGGCCTCAGATCCTTCTGTTATGACAAAAGGGATTCCAGTCTACTGCCTCCTATTTACCAGGGTGCCTCAGATCTCAATATACTCAAGCCATCTTTAAATATGGCTTTTTTTGACAATGGAGTACCTCCCATTGTCCTTCTCTGATACAGGATCGTCAGATATTCCTCCCTGAAACTTCAAGTCATATACTATTTCAATTAATCTGAAGGGACATACAGACTACCCAGGCTTAAAATACCATAGCACATGCATAGCAAGTACAGCCCAGAATAGAAGCTCTCTGCCTCGGGGCAGAATCTAAAATGAAGTGCCCCCCATAATTCATWCCTAGACCTAGCAGTTGAACATACGCTTGAGAAGGAGGCAAGCATGGGAATGCCATCCAGATTTTTGATGAGTACTCAGATTATTGCCTGATTTGGCATCACACTCACTACAGTGGACAGGTGCTCTAGTCTCTGATGAGGAGCTGGATGCTGATAAGTCAGTACCTGGAATGTGCTCCACTACATGAGGTAGGCTGGGACACTTATCTCATATAAAGGAAAGAATATGCAAATTTCCAACTCCACTTAAACTAACATGCAAATGTACCTCTATAAAGCGCTCTCAAGTTTCCTCTCTCCCCCAAGAAGCCCTCAGATATTTCCCCTCTGACCCTACGGGTCTTATATTTTCTCCATGGCTCTTTGGGTCTCATTTCTTCCCCATGCTCCTTGACCACTCACCTCAGACCCACTGATCCCTAATTGTGCATCTTTGACTATTGTTGGGGGCATTCAGGGTCTGAACATGAGGCCTTCAGTACTGCCCACATTGTCTACAGGCTTCTTGCATACAATCTATCTGACTAATGATCCCATTAGTTAGATCTTCAAACTTCACCTCTCCCCAAGGGTACTTCAGACACTCCTTTCTGTGAAGTAGGGTCTCTACAATAGCATCTTTATCCATATGGTCTCTGGTTTTACCTTCTGGCTAAGCAGATCTACCAGTTTGCTCAAAGAGATGTCACATTTACACAGTGTGATCAAAGTGGCCTTGGGAATTCTCCTACTCATTAATATCATAATCCCTACCCTCAAGACTGAGGTCTCTAGAGCAGCAAGGAGAGGCTGGAATAGCAGTGATCATCTTCAGGGCATTTGTTATCAATGGAGTGGTCCCAAACTTAGTGCCCAGAAATTGATGTTTGAACACAAACCTGCAGGGATGACAAAGCATTAGATACCCACCCACACTCTCAGATCAATGTTCAGATTGCTGCAGATAATTTGTCAATGTGTTAGTTATCTACTGGCATTAAAAACCAGCAACTAATTCCTTAGATGTTTCACATATTCCACCCTATTTGGAAAAGAAATGATGTAGATTTTTCCTATAGTTTCAAAGGCATACCACTATGTAATTATATTTTACAAGGGTAATAATTTTAACCAATATTCACATATTTATGTGCAAAACTCTTCTGCTGTATTGTTGTCCACCTAATGACAGTTTCTTTGGCATCATTTGGAAGATCTTTTTTTTTTAACTGATGCATCTTAAAAAGATGTGTCTTGGAGCTGTATGGAGGGTGTATGATTAAATATCTTCAGCAGCATAACTACTTTTGTAGCATTTTTGTCTATTAGATTATAAATATCATTTAGTACACAGTAATATCGGAAGCAATGACAAAGTGTGAGGCAGAGTTTTTAGGGTATAATCCCTAAAAATAGCCAGAAAAAAGAAAAGCCTAATTATTAATCAAATATATGTGCATGAAATTAACAGGGTATTGTGTGTGTGTGTGTGTGTGTGTGTGTGTGTGTGTGTGTGTGTAGTTTTGTATAAGACTTTGAAGTTTGAATGTCCAATTTTTATGTCTTAAAATTTGTCTGTCTATCCATCATCTATGAATATATATTTGAATGTATATATAAACTACTTATGTATGCAACTATCTCTAGCATCTATTTATCCATGTGTCTGTCCATCCTTCAGTCTATATGTTCATCTATCATCTATGAATGTATGTATGCATGTACCTAGGTAAGTGTGGTAGTTTGATGTAATTGATCCACATATACCCATAGGAAGTAGCACTATTAGTAGCACTATTAGGAGGTGTGGTCTCATTGAAATAGGTGTTTCCTTGATGGAGGAAATGTGGCACTGGAAGACTGGTGGACTTTGAGGTCTCATATATGCTTAAGTCATACCTAGTAGAGCAGTCTCCTTCTGCCTGTGGATTAAGACATAGAACTCTCAGCTCCTTCTCCAGCATCATGTCAGCCTGCATGCTGCCATGCTTCTTACTATGATTATAATGAACTAAATCTCTGAAACTATAATCCAGCCCCAGTCAAATGTTTTCCTTAAAAGACTTGCCATGATGATGGTGTTTCTTCACAGCAATAAAATCCTAACTAAAACAATATGTACTCAACTTTCTACTTATCTATATATCATCTATCTATCTATCTATCTATCTATCTATCTATCTATCTATCTATCTATCTATCATCTATATATCTGTCAAAGACCAGATCTGATTGTGTGTTCAGTGATGCTAGGAAGGGATATGGGTTGAGTGGCAATGTAAAGCAGGCACACACATATTTACACACATGGTGGATGAATCAGGCTTTAACATGATCCAACAGCTTTACATATATGCATATATACATACACATATACTCATTTGATTGATGGACTAAAGCTTCAACCACTTTACACATATATACACATTTGCTGGGTGGAGGAAAGTCCCAACAACTTCCTAAGGACCATTACTTTTAATGACTTTATACTTTGACTGAATTGATTGGTTAAAAGAACAGAGATTGGACTAGTAATGTCTTTGTCTCTTTCTCTCCTTTTGAGTTCTTATTTGCATGAGTAAAATCTTCTGAAGACAGCATAGAAACAACACTTGTTGAAAAACTATACATAGTCTCACTTATCTTTTGAGAAGTAAATCTATGCTTCTCCACTTTTATAGGACCATTTCTACAAGAGAATCTATTGTTCTAATACTTCTAGGTCATCATCAACATGTCTACTTAAGTTTGGAAAGCATTAAACCATTGTTACATGCCCACAAATTAGTAATATGGCTGTTGTCCAGATGAGTTAACCCATTAAGCAGAATAATAGGCATCAGGTTAGGAAGAAGTACCTAGGTTAAAGGTTTTGGATATTAGACAGGGTTCATGTCCTTTAAGTCCTCTAATGTTAATTTGGGCTGTCCCCAGTCACAATGAGTTTTGTCAGTTAATGGGTGGACTGTATGCTTAGTTAGTACAAGGCTGGGTGTCTAAACCGAACCAGCATTCTTGGCACATTTCTGGTTGGTAATGTTCAACCCGATCCCTAGCGGTGACACTGAATCTTGATTCCTAAGTTTTTCCTTGTTTACCAAAGGCTAGGATATTTTAAAAAGAAATTTTTAGATTTTTTTCATTTTACTGCCATTGAATTATAGTTTTCTGTGGTGTATTCTTGGAAGGGAGCTTTCTTCCTATATATTCATCTGTGTGATTTTAGGAAGTCCATTTTTACAATTAAAAGTTTGCAGTGGAAACTCTGTTTCTGGGGGGCAGCGACAGGGCATGCATAGTATTGCAAACTCTGCATTCCTATTTCAAAAGATAAGCCACCACCTCTTTCTTTTTTCCATTACAACCCAGACATTGAAAGCAAACATTAGTGAGCAAAGGTCAAGATAAATATGGGTTTCTGGTCTGTAGTTATGCTAGCTAATAACTTTCCCGTCATCCTTAGTTCCCAAATCTAGTCCTAAGAGTCAAACGGTTTGGATGATTAGTCTATACTCATACCCATAGTAAAAAACAAAACAAAACAAAACAAAAAAAAAAAAACAAAACAAAACATAAGACTCTGGTAGAAGTAGAAGGGCAGGGAAGGAAAGGGATGGTGAAATAGATCCACACCCCAGAGACAGTCCCTTTGGCAGGGACATCCATGGCTTCCACTATTTTGACCTGGATACAGTGGATTGTGAATCGATAGTGTAATGGCATCTACCACCACAACCATAGGAGTGGAGAGAATTACTATGTAGTGTCTCTCCCAAGTTGATTCCAGCTGTTTCCAGCCCCCTCCCCCCCGTTTGCACATACAGTATCACCATATTTGAACAAGCAGAAACTGGTGGTAGCTTTGGATGTTGGCTAGGACTCTCAGATAATCTGATGAATATGCTTTATGGAGGACTAGAGACCCTGCAGTAACTCAAGCAAATATTTTAGAGAGTACTGCCAACTGCTGGCCTCTAAGCTCTGGAAGCACTGTGGGGGGGTGTTCATATGGAATCTTATTAGGAGTAAATCCCTACCTATATGGAGTGCAGCAGCCCAAAGCAAAGAAAGGAGATCTATCCATTCTTTGCTGGACTCTAATGAGAGCTTTGTTAAAGTTTATTTTAACGTCTTTTTATTTTTTACCGGCCCGTAATTCTGAAGACTATATGCACAATGAAATCTTAAACTTCTGTCTAAAGCATTAGCTATGAATTGAGATGTTTGGCTATGAAAGCTTAGCCATTGTTGGATGCCATTGCATCCAATCATGCCAATCATTGCTTCCAATCACTGCATCCCAATCAGGGGACCAGTTCCTGGAGGAGCTTTTAAGCTACCATTTGAGCAGTTTCAGTCCAGATGAATGCTTCTACCCACCTGAAAAAGGCACCTAAAAAGTAGCATGAAAGTTTACCCTTCCCTGTAAGGTAGGATCTTGGAGAAGTCAGTTTTCCTAGAGTTTCCTAGAGTTTATCTCATATTCAGACCACTTACTGGGTAAGGGATCTTTGTTTTGGATCTATTTGAACATAAACTAGACATCTTGAACAAAGATGTCCACTCTAGGTATAACAAACCTTAATCTGAGCAACTCAGAAAGTTTCATGGACCTCAGATGCCTGGTGAAGGTCAATTACCAACAGTCCCGACAGTTGTTTGTGGGAAAATGATCTTTGCTTTTGGTGTCCTCCACCAACCTGTGGGTTTGAGCTGTTTATTTCTTTTTTATCATGGAGTCTCAGGCAGCATCAGGTTGGGGTGTATCATCAGAATATAAATAGCCCCCACTGGTGTTAGGGGTGTTTGTTGGGCATCCAGGTCAGCAACCAGGCAGTAGAGGACCACAATTCACAAGGAAATGCAAATAGCCACTAAGAAAGGCAAATGCTTCCTCTTTGACTTTAATTTCCTTTCTCCTACTAATGAGACACCCTCTTTATTGACCATACAGTAGACACAGTAGTAAAAACCATAGCAACTGTTTGTATATATGGTGGTGGAGTTTCTTTTTCACTTTTTGAGAGCCGGGGTCAGACTGATCAGTTGTGTTCTCTGGGCTGAGGTACCTAGCTTTGGCCCCAATCATTTAGGTCAAAGTACCTGCTGTAGCTCCCATGTACCTGGTTTAATCTTTGCTAGTGACAGTCACAAATGATCAGTGACAGGTCAATATACAAGAATGTAGCAGGTTGATGGCAGTGGATTTTCCAAATTGGACTAGAGGGTTGTCTAGTAGGAGGTTCTGGTGCTAGGTCATATAGTCATCCAATAGTAAGTGGTCTGGTGTTCCTCAGAGGTGGGCCTCAAACACATTGTGGGGTACTGTGTGTATAAGATATTAACCCAGAGTTAATTTGTTTGTTTTCCTTAGTCTAGCAGTAACCTCTGAAACATTAAGACAGGTTGACAATCCTGTCTCTACAGGGTCCAATTATATGCCATAGAGCATTTCCATGTCCCCAAAGTTTGGGTTAAACCTACTTTTGTGATGTTTTGGGTTTGTTTGATTTGTTTGATTGTTTTTTTGCTTTATGTACAAACAAATGAAAAGGTTTTGAGACATTTGAAAGTAAGACATTTGAAAGGCTGAAGCCTAAGTCAGAGCTGTTTTTAAACCCYCAAATGTCATTTGTTTAGTTCCAGTCCAGATTAGGGGCTTGCTGTTCTCCTTRTGCTAGTATTTAGTGAGAGGCCTTGCTGTTTCCATAAGCTCTGATATCCAGAAGCTGTAAAACCCAGCTGCACCTAAGAACTCTTGCATTTGTCTCTCAGTCTTTGGAGTTGAGATCTGAAGGATGCTGCAACCCTACTCTGAGACAGGCTCTTTTCCCTCCCCTCAGCTCATGGCCAAGATAGGTAGCCTACAACGTTGGGCTTTCTTAGCTGACATACTATATAGTCCAYGGTTTGTAACTCAGGCAGTAATCCCTCCATGGCCTTTTTATAATCTATCTTCCAAGAAAACTTCTGATTGTAGGAAAGGAACATCTCATCAAAATGGGATTGGAGAACTTTTAAATTCTGGTGCAACGTGCTCCATGTAAATTGCTTGCTATAACACCCCACTGGCTCTGTCCATATAAAAGCAAAGATGGATTGACTTACCTCTGCCAATGGCAGTGAGAAGCATGCATCTTTCATGTCCAAGACAGTGTACATCTGTTTCTCTGGAGGAATCAGACTCAGGAGAATGAGAGGTCCTAGGAAGGAGAGATATATTCTAGGGTGACTCTCAGAATGCCAAGATGCCTATATCTACAAGCCAGGGAATATGAACAGCAATTTCTCTTTGTTTCCAAAAGAAACAAATGGTCATTGGGTGTTGTTTGATCTGGACAGAGGCAGCTGAACAAGAAAATTGTTGTTGGGCACTCAGAGGACTCCCTGCAGCCATCCCTGCTTCTACTGGGACAGGACAAGCAGCCCCATCTACCCAAGATATCCCGAGTTTAAGATCTCTGGGGACACAGGCTGCCAGGCTGCGACCTGCGCACAGGATCTGGGCAGAGCGGAGGTTTGTCTGTGTGCCAGCCAAGCGTGGGCCCTGTGCCCTATGGGGTGTTCCACACTCCCTGCTGCCATCTTTGCTTCTGCTCGGACAGGACAAGCGGCCCCAGGTACCCGAGATATCCTGAGTTTAAAATCTCTGGGGACACAGGCCGCCAGGCTGTGACCTGTGCACAGGTTCTGGGCATTTCAGCAGTTCTTCTGTGTGCCAAACAGGTAGGGGTCTTGTGCCCTGCGAGGTGGTCAGCACTTGGAGGGGCTCCTAGCCACCATCTTCACTCCCTGACAGAACAGAAAAGCAGCATCAGGTCCACAGAGACAACCGAGTATAACATTGCTTGGAGCAAGATACACCAGGGTTCCAACAGCACCTAAGAGGAGGGCACCACATCAGCAATCTGTGCCAGGGGAAACCCAGTCATCCAGTGGTGGGGAAATAGCCTTATGGGCCCACAGGGGGTTCAAGCACCAGTCAGTGACAACAAGACCAACTAACTCCAGAGATAACCAGATGGCAAAAGGCAAACTTAGGAACGTTACTAACAGAAGTCATGGCAATATGGCAGCATCCGAACTCAATTCTCCAACCACAGCAAGTCCTGGATACCCCAACACACCAGAAAAAAACAAAATTTGGATTTAAAATCACTGGTCATGATGCTGTTAGAGGAACACAAGAAGGATATAAATAAATCTCTTAAAGAAATACAGGAGAAAATGGATCAAATGTTAGAAGCCCTTTCAAGGGAAACACAAAAATCATTTAAAGAAATTCAGGAGAATATGAGTCA
>BDUI01023761.1:3493-16231 GCA_002335545.1 Apodemus speciosus
AAGGTTTCTCAAAATTGGATACATTTCTGTGTAACCTGATAGCTGCATTCGAGTACAGGATGAGCAGGCCAGGCCTCGCCTTTCCATTTCTGTTCTTGCACTACACATATAGTGTTTTTGAAGTTTGTTCCTTACTCTGTATTTGCACTGTTGTAGGTTTTCATTAATGATTCCCCTTAACAATAACCCTAAGCACTGTGCTGAGTGTTCCCAACTGCACTGAATCTGTGATATGCCCTGTGGAGGAACCACTTGTTAGATCAACTGCTTTCCAGCCTGAGTTATTGTGCTGTCAGCTGTGGGTTCCATGTTAATGCATCAACAATACACATATAAAGCATTTTTGARTAAAAACACGCATAGAACAAGGTTAAGTATTGATTACTTGACAAAAGGAGCCTAACTTGGATTTCCCTTAGGAGAAAGGGCTTAGTATTTGCTAATTCATTATTTATAAAACATGTTCACTCTTTAAAAAGACAGCTTCACTGAATATACTAAAATGATTTGTCATAAATTCRTTGTATGTAAAAGTAAATTAWTGGTTTGTTGATAGTTTTTTATTCAACACAGTTCATTTGCATTTGAAGATCTACCTTACTTATTTAAAAGCAAAGTTTCATTATAATGATTGTAATACTAATTATTTCTTGTGAAGATAATTTGCTAAGAGATTGAAASGTACTTAGATTACTGTACTGAACAACATATGCATTTTCCATATTTTTAAAAATCATGTAAATTCTTATTTTTCTTAATGCACAGGGCATACTGAGAAAAACACAAAAAGAAAGGTTATTTGCAAATTCCCCCCGATATACTGCCAGTGAAGTCAAACTTAGAATTTTATAAAAGTTACACACACACACACATACACACACACACACACACACACATACACACACATACACACACACATTCTGAAGATCAAATGTTAAGTGTTCCATTCCAATGGTACAATAATGGGTATGTGATAACTTATTGGACTCCTTCTACCTTAGAATAATATAATCCCACTGAAAAAGAATGGTTATATTTTTCCTTATATTCTTGTAATTACTTGATTTTTTGCCTTGACTGTTGATACCTGAGGGCTGAGTGTAGATGAAACACATTAACATTGTAGGCATGGATCTGCACACAGAGAGTACATGATTTCTGACACTTGTGTGCTGGGACAAAGGGTTGCACCAGGGATATATAGTTAGAAGTTAAAAATAGACACACTTTATTAAGCAAAGAAAAAGCATTCCCAGAATGGAAGTGAGAAGTCCCTGAAAGCCTTAGGACCCAAAGCCCGTGACACCTTATGGGTCATTTGTATATAGTACTCWAGACTCCCAAATTTGCATATCATAAGCTTTTCTTACTCTGCTTATTRCCTATAGCCCAGTTGAGAAAGGGTGTACAGTCTTCCTCTGCAAACTGGTGTGGTAATGTTGTATGTATTATATGAAGTCTAGGTTTGGAACTCTATGCCTCTGACAACTGGCTCGATTGGCTTCTTTTTATAAATTAACCATAATGTCTCTAGTTTCTATTTTTCTGCCCTCCTTCATTTGTTGGTGTATGTTTGTGTGTGTGCACGCTCACATGCACACACACCAATACATTTCAATGTTGGATCCTATTATCAAAAATGGACTAAATAAATAATCTGTAAGCATTTGGTCCCTTCTCTGGTGGAAACTAAGATCATCAGCGTTGGTGAGCAGCTGAGCCAGTGTGTATTTTAAGCTATAAAAGGGAAAGAGTGTTGTCTTCCTTTTTCATATCCATGAGTTATAAACATGAAGTAACTAACATATGGCTGGTGAAAACAATGTTGGGTACATAGAGCTGTAGATCATGGATCAGCAGCACATAGGGATGTGGATGATGGATCAGCAGGACATGGAGCCTTGGATGATGGATTAGCAGYACATAAGTCTGTGGATGATTGRGTCAGTAGCACATAGGGCTGTGGATCATAGATAGGCAGCACATAGAGCTGTGGGTGATGGATTAGCAGCACATAGACMTGTGGGTGATGATCAGCAGCACATAGAGCTGTGGATCATAGATCAGCAGGACATAGAACTGTGGATGATGGATCAACAGCACATAGAGCTGTGTGTGATAGATCAGCAGCCCATGGAGCTGTGGATCATAGATCAGCAGCACACAGGGCTGTGGGTGATGGATCAGCAGCACATAGAGGTGTGGGTGATAGATCAGCAACATACCTTAACATCACCAGCAATTCTGCCAGCCTGTTGTCCATTCTATATGAATTTAGAGGTTAATTATTTTTATTTCTTGAAATTTAGGATTATTAAGTCTTTATGTAGTTTATTTTGATCATGTTTTCTCTGCTCTAAACTCCTCCCAGACTTCCACATCTCTATTCATGCAACTTAATAGA
Organism: Apodemus speciosus; assembly: GCA_002335545.1. NCBI lineage: Eukaryota > Metazoa > Chordata > Mammalia > Rodentia > Muridae > Apodemus > Apodemus speciosus. The sequence continues at coordinate 5,898 of BDUI01023761.1, forward strand.
CCTTTTTGTTCTTTTTTTTCAAAAATAAATAATACAAGAATACCGAACAAAAACAAAAAATGAAATTCCTGATAATTTCTTCTCTTTACTGTTTCTCATTAGTTGTTTGAGGATGGTGTACAATGTATATTGATCATATTTAGCGCATCTTTTTAAACCCACCAATATACATTTTCTACTTCCTTTGTGTCCTTTAAAATAACACACACACATCAAATACTGTTTCTGCTTCTTATATGCTTTTGGATTTGTGGTGGCCTTTACTGGAGCATCATAAAGCTACTAGGGTTCACACCTCTAAAGAAAACTAACTTTGCATATCCCAGAAGTTACAGAGTTACAGAAAAGACTTCATGATCTTTTCACATCTTCGTGCTGGGATTTTGTCTAGCATAAGCCTGTTTGTGTCAAGAATGTATGTCACAGCTGTTATAATATCATATATATATATTCATGCTCTCTATTGTGCCTGGAATATTCAAGATATGCCCACTGGTTCAATAGTGGCACAAATGTCTTTCTAGAAAGTGAAGTTATTTGAGTGACAGTGGCCCTTATAAGTTCATATGTTTGAACACCTTGTCATCAGCATGGAACTGTTTGGGAAGGATTAGGAAATATGGCTTTGTCGGAGGATCTTTGTCTCTGGAAGTTGGTGTTGAGATTTCAAAAGTCTACACCAGATCCCATTGTCTCTTTCTCTCTCTGCTTGCTGCTTGTGGATCAGATATAAAGCTCTCAGTGTCTTCCCCAGGTCTATGCTGGCCTGTCTTCCTCCAAGCTTTTAGCCATGATGATAACTGAATAATCCTATGAAACTGTAAGCAAGCCCACAAATAAATTCTTTATTTTGTGAGTTGCCTTGGTCATAGTGTCTCTTCACAGTAATAGAACACTAAATAGTCATCAACAACTTTCTGATGGGATTTAAGGCTTACTCCACAATGTAAAACCCATACCTGGCCCACAGGCTTCAGAGAAGAACATACATACACTATTACTCTGCCAAAAGTTTGAGGTATTAAACTGAGGCCAATGACTTATTGTCATATCCATAGATTAATGCAGCTTYCAACTCTAATTAGAGAAACTTCTTGTTGCAATAGAAGATGATGAAAACAGATACTCACATTTGGTCAACCTGATAAACAAACTTAGAGGGTATCCTCTACCTTAAATGGGACATGTATATCACACTCCTCCCAAGATTTAAGGTTCATCATGGAAGAGGGGATGAAAGACTGTAAGAGCCAGAGTGGTGATATTTCAAATTTTATATTTTTTGTCTGAGTTTATATGAGTTGTAAGTACCTGAGATTTAGCCTTACATTTAAACAAGTAATATTTCCTAATTTATGTGTTTTCAGTGTTTAATAGTGGCCTGGTCTTTCCTATTACACTTAATTATTTATTACACCACCATACCTTTATTTATTCCTAATGGCTTCTTTGATAAACCGTCTCTGTGGCTATATAGATGGCTTAACAGTGAGGAGTGCTTATTACTCTTGTAGGGGACCCAAATTTGATTCACAGCATCCAGATTAAATGACTGACAACTTCCTGTAACTCTAGCTCAAAGGGATATCATATCTCCTCCTGGCCGCCATAGGAATCTCCAATGATATTGCCAGACAGAGAGACCCTTCCTTGCATAATAAGAAAATGGTTTTATAAAAGAATTCTCAGAAGTCATTAGGATTTTTTAGTTAAGGCCTTCCTCCCTACAGGTAGAACAAGAAGCCTTAGACAAGAAAAATAGTGAGATTTCAGGATTAGAGACCCAAATTAGTGGTTAGAAACATGTACTTCTCTTTAAGAGTCCCAGAGTTTAATTCCCAGCAGTCATGTCTAGTGGCTTACAGCCACTTGAAATTTCAGCTCTAGATTTAAAATTCCTTTTGGCTTCTGTGCTTATCTGTACACACATGTGCACATAAACTCCAACACAGTTATATACACATAACTAAACATATAAGTAAAAGAATCAAAATGTAGTGATGTTTTACCGTTTCTTAGTGAATGAAATACAAAGCTTAAAAATAATTTCAAAAATTCTACCACAGATTAAAAGTCATTAGATGATATTGACAGTGTTGGCATCCTTTCTGTAAAAGGATGTTTATCTACTAAAATATACAGTAGGAAAATTTAGAAGCCACAGTTTAGATTTGGATTATTTATTCCATTTTTATGATGTGATATATTTTAATGTTTGATAGGCTCAATGAGGTAAGAGTCTTAACTAAACATTTACTAAATAAATATTGATGTAGTTTGATCTACAACATTGTCTCTGCCAGCTGTTTGTGTTTCAAAGTAATCACTTACAATGGTAACCATAAACGGATTTAGTAATAATAATATGTTAGATGCTTGATTTTTCCCACTTGCAAATGTACATGRCTTGAGACTCACACTCATTCTATTCACTGTCCCTCCCCTGCCTCTCATGTGCTTCTTCATTGAGATTAGATCACTTTCACCAGATCCATGCTTGAAAACATTTCCTGTATCCCAAAGTCCTTGTCTTTCTTTGTGTTCCTGGCTAAATTCCACCTCTACAGAGAAGCCTAAAAGAATCAGTTCATAAAATTCTCTGCTGTGTTTTGAAAAGGTACTTCCACACATTATGACAGCTACAAAGGCAAAGTCTGAGATATGAGCTCTAATTATTTCCTAGGAGGACAGACTTTAGGTCAGATAAGTTTGAATTGGTCACAGTGTGGGAAAGCACAGGTTCACATCCATCTTTCACCTGTTTTTCATAGACATATGGTAACACCATTCAACATTCCATGATATTCTTGAGCTGCATTATGAGTAAATAATTGTTCTAGGAACATAGATGAAGCCATGAGGCAGAAAAATAACAACTCTTGAAACTGTCCTGGCAGGAGCCAAGATATTCTGAAGAGAAAATTTATACCCTTCCCTTCTGCTCTCTGATCATTGAAATGATGGACACCACAAAATAAGAAATCTTCATGCTGAGGGAGTTAAATGGTGAACCAGGCTTTCAGCAAGAGAGGGAGCTTGTCCCCAGGAAATAGACTTCCCATGGTTCTCATCACTTACCACATTATTTTTAAGAGAAGACTGAAGCCTGATGACAATGGGTCACTGATGAGATACTCCTTGACAAAGTCTGCTAGTTACACACAGTTTTCACCTCTATCCAGCCCAATCCTGTTTAGTAAAGATATGGTAGGGCCATGGATATTGTACTTGGCCCCTTGGTTTGTAATTTTCTTTCTAATATGGCCTCATTCAGTAAATTTTCTTTTTCTGTTTTTCACTGATACTTGGCTGTCTAATTGGCCTGTTGAGTAATGGTAGCTGACCACAACATCTCCAGTAGCTCTGATTGTGAAAGTTGATTCACTTTGGTGCGATAAAGAAATTTTGAAACAAAGAAGTAGAGAACTAGAGGAATATCAAGTGATGAGTAGTGGAAGGAAAGTTAAAGGCTTGCCTGGAGCCTGTGTTTGTTGGCTTTTCTTATGGAGCACAAAAAACATCTGAAGGAAGAGATACTTAAGACAAAGTTTTAAAGAGATGAGGGGATAGGTCAGTTGAAGACAATGGACATAATACAAGCAGAAAAGTCAGGAGGCAGAGAAAGCTGGCATGTTCAGCAAGCACAAGATTATGTGGGACAGGGAAAGAAGAGACCCAGTGAGGTCCTGTCAGTGGCTAGAATTAGATTATACTTTACAGACGAAGGGAAGCAGCCAGAAAGCTTTGGTTATAAGAATACGATCTCTACTATCTCATTTTTAATTTTTTCAGACTTTGTTTATGTAGCCTAAGCTGGCCTTGAACTTGATGCACAGTTGAAGGTGACYTTGAACTTGATTCTCYTTCCTCTATCTCCTAAGTGCTGTATGCCACTGCAGACTCTTTATGCGGTTCTAGGAATAACAAAGAGAACTTCTTACAGGCTAGACAAGCATTCTCTATTCCCTTCTTTGTATTAAAAGAAGAATGCTTTGACTTCTGGAAAAAATAGACTCCTGGGAATGAGGTGAATTAAGAGATAGATTAAAGAAATATGGAGGAGGTTGTGATGGCATGGAGAAAGATGGTAGCTGTGCAAGTGTTAAAATATGCAGTCCTTGTTTATCTTTATGGCAGGGGTTTAAAGCAAGCTTAACTGAGAGGGGCTTCTGTTGATACAAACTGAGTAAGTGTTCACATGTGACTTGGGAAGGTTGTGCTAATATCTAAGATGGAGCACTGGGGAAAGTGAAGTATACCTACATGTTTTTACATTATTTTTGACTTTCTGATAGACACTCAGAGTAGGTAAAAGAATATGTAGATCAAACGGTGGTATTGGAATTTGGGGGGACAATGTGTGTTTAAGACACTTGAGGCTGTAAAAKTAAATAGAATATCAAACAACCTGGAAGGGGARTAACATAGGGGAGAGAACTGGGTCAGCAGTTGACTCTAACCTCAGGGAGCTGGATCAAAATGGAACAGCTGGAAACTGAGGTGGCTAGAGAGGATAGCACAGAGGATGTCAGGGAACCCCAGGGGTCAGTGAATGTCTGGGAGTGTTGAAAGGTGGAATGAAAAGCAGGATGAACAATTAAAGAAGACAAAGTATGGAGGCTTGCTATGTGTCAGAAGTCTTAAAACTTGCAGAGGGCCTTGAAAATCGGGTTAATCATAAAGTTTGTAGAAGAAAAGTGAAAAAAGAGGACATGGACTACTCCACTATTTCTTTGAATTTTCTGGGTCTGCTGTCATTAGAAACAGAGAAATAGAATGGTCACTTTAAAATATATATGGGATGAGAAACACGACATTAAATCACAATTGTCACCTTATAGGAACTACAGAAGTAGAGGAGAAATTGATTCAGAGGAGCCTGCAAAAGGGAAGATACAGTCATGGCAGAAGGAGGCTCCTCTTTGCTTCTTAGACAGTTTGATGTATAAACAGAAGTCAAGCCAAGGTGCAGCACCAGGMAAAATTAGTAGCAACACACCAAACTTCACTAATACTAATACATTTAAACAAGCAAAGGTGGTTGACAATTACAGAATGCTTCTTCATGACTTCCAAATTTCTCTTAAAATATATGAAGGTAGTTTTGCAAGGCAGGCCATATATGAAAAATAAATTAAAAAAATAAAAGACAGATATTTAAAAAAAAAGTTCTCTGAGCTCAAGAAAATTGAACTGGGAAAAAGAATGGATCTAGAAAATAATCCAATATTAAAAAGAATTATTTTAAAATAGAACATGACTCAAAAATATCAAAAGGTATTTTTTATAAAACATTAAATGGAAACTATTAAAACCACACGAATATTGTGGAATGCCTCTAAAGAATATAGGAGGATCCATATGTAGAGACAGTAGATTGGGAAGAAGCTACCCTCAATAACTGTAGTTTCTACTTCAACATAATTTAATGAAGAAAGTCTTCCTCAGCATGGCGGCATATACATTTACCCCAGTACTTAAGATGCGGAAGCAAGCAGATCTCTGTGCGCTCAAGGCTGGGGGAGTCTCCCATCAAGTGTGAGTCCAGCCAGTGTTGCACACTGGGACCTTGTCTCAGAGAAGAGCTACATGGAAGTGCAAAGTCCTCATAGTTGAGGAAATGATAGAGAGAGGGGCAAGACTAAGCAGAAGTACACGTGGGGAAAGGATCAAAGAAGCCAAAACCTGGCTAAAGAAAAACACAGTGGGAGTCCCTAGCTTCTAGATATAGAATATGCACAAATTATTGACATTAACATCAGAAGAAGGAGCAGTGTTCCGTCTTATGTTATTAACAAAATAATGTACTACTGCAAATGCATTTGACAGCTTGGGTAATCCAAGCACAATCTTGCTTCAGCAAACACTTCTGTAACTGAGTTGAGAAAAATAAACTTAATAACTCAGTATTTGTTAACTAAATCCAGCTCCCAATTTAAATTTTCTTCAATATAAATTGCCAAACTAAAGGTCTTTCTTAAAATTTTTGCTGCAAATATTTAAGAAAGAAATATCACTACACTAAATACTTTATGATGTAAGGGGGGAAGTTCACGTTTAAATTCATAGTAAGAGGCTAGTGTTTATATGATATTTTTAAATTTATATTGAATTTTTTTGTTTTTGTTTTTTCAAGACAGGTTTTCTCTCTGTAGCTCTGTCTGCCATGGAACCAGCTCTGTAGTCCAGCCTGGCTTGGGACTCAGAGATCTCTTGGCCTCTGCCTCTGAGTGCTGAACACCTCCACCACYCCGCATGTTTAGACAATTTTAGATTTAAAAAGGATATTGTTTAATCTTTAGAAAGATTCTAAGGCCAAGTTGAATGATGAATAAACTCTTGATGGGAACTTTATGCTCATTTTCCAAAAAAGAAACCTATTGATCAAATTTCATATACATATGAATGACTACAACAGCTGTTACCTATTGACAAACTCCATCCACAGGTAGGTAAGTGGACAGATAGACAGACTGATACTTAGACTGGTAAGGTGATAGAGGGAGACRTGCTGAGTAGATAAATGAGAGACARATAGATGACAGAAATGATTGACAGGTCATCATAGTCGAACAGGTTTTATATCAGATTGTGAGATATTTGCTTTMACATTAAAAAAGTAAGGCAATTGATCATGTAAGTAAGTTAAAAAACATGCATGAAAGAAAACTTCACACTTGTTCATGATAAAAAAATATTACTGCCTTAGGCAGATACATATTTTTTCTGTTTGGTGACCAGTATCTAGAAAAAGCTATGGGAAGTGTCAATTATTACTCTAAGAGGGGAATTGGGTACTATGGGAGTTTTTCTGGTTTGGTTTTTGCACTGGCTGGTTTTGTGTGTCAACTTAACACAGGCTGGAGTTATCACAGAAAATGGGGCCTCCCTTGAGGAAAGACCTCCATGAGATCCAGCTGTGAGGCCTTTTCTCAATTAGTGATGGGGGGAGAAATGGGGGGAAGGCCCCTTGTGGGTGGAGCCATCCCTGGGCTGGTAGTTCTAGGTTCTATAAGAAAGCAAGCTAAGAAAGCCAGGGGAAGCAAGTCAGTAAGAAAYATCCCTCCATGGCTTCTGCATCAGCTCCTGCTTCTTGACCTGCTTGAGTTCCAGACCTGACTTCCTTTGGTGATGAACAACAGTGTGGAAGTGTAAGCTGAATAAACCCTTTCCTTCTTCACTTGCTTCTTGGTCATGATGTTTTGTGCAGGAATAGAAACCCTGACTAAGACAGGTTTTTATTGTTATAGTTGTTTTCTAGTTCAAGAACAGAACAAGGATATTTGTTTTTTCCCTCCTACTTAGCACATGAACAGGCAGAAGTAAGGGATCAGGAATAGGCCAGCTGAGGGCTGTTTACCTCTCCTCTGGGGTCTTCCTTGGGGAGTGGGAGGAAAGCAGAGAGGATGCTGCTCACAGAGTGAGGATGCTTTGCCGATGCCTGAACTTCCTGAAGTTCAAAGGTGCTTTTGGTTTTCTCTTGTTTCTGCTTACTTAGTCCATCCTCTGTGCAAAATAGCCTTTGTGAGCCCCATCTTCTTTAAAAGCAGAGCCCAATCTCCATGCTTAGCTCAGGACCAGTGCTGAGTTTGCTGCTGCAATTTCTTCTCAGTTGTACCACCACTGACCTTCAGCTTGTCCTAGCAAGAAAACAGTTCAGACTGCAAAAGTAAGATCTCAGGCCCATACTAGGATTTGTGTTGGAAAGAAGCACACTTTCATTCACCTGCAATTGAAGAGAGATAGAGGGCAGAACTGAGCACAGGGGGAGACAGACAGCAAATATGCTGAGACCCTGAGAGGTCTTCCTCTTAGTGAGTAAACACGCTGTCATGTTACTATCCTATGATATCAGTTATATGTACAAGGCACTTCACCTCAGAGAAGTCAACTGGAACCATGTGTCCATCATGTAGTTTAAAGTGGGTTGCCTTGTCAGGGTTTTGAAGTTTCCTCATTTTAATTTTTTTTTGTGGATAAAGGTTCAGGGTAGGYAAAGAARGAAGAATCCAGGCTATCAAAGAAAGAAGAAATCAGGCTATCAAACAAAGAGTACCAGATTATTGAAAATAAAATGAACCTACTGCCAAAAAGATGTTTACTAAAGGGACACACAGACACACATGTACATATAAGAACACACCTATAATTTCAATTGGGATGAAATTGATATAATTTCCTTCTGAGTGAATCAATTTCATTTTGAGTTCTTAGGTTTTTCCAGGGACTATTTCTTCTATGATGGGTAATCTATTCCTACACCTGACATTCCCAATTACTTTTACACATCCCTCTTAAATATCTATCATTTTAAATATCCTATAATGCAAAGGGACCTTACTTTGCTTACACCCTCTCACACCAATTGTTTATTCATTTTCAGTTTTCTCACTCATACAATAACACAATTTCTCCCATAGCCTGTGCCCATCTGACCATCTGGTTCTACATTAACTGAGCTTGCTTGGGGGTACCCACAAAACACCTGTACTACATCTCAGAGAATAGGGAGACCAGTCTTGTCATCCTACAACAGTGTTTGTTGGTGTCTTCAWCCAACYTTCCAGATTCATTACGTGCTAAGAGCTCACTCAAGATTAGTTCCTGGAATCCATTTCTTCTGTAAATCACCTTTATTATGTATACTAGATTAAGTGTGTCCACACCTTCTGTAAACCCATCCTGGTCAATTTGGGTCTTTTGTCACAAGATATTCCATTAGGCTCTTAACTACTGAACCATCATTAAGGATCCCTCCCTGATCCTCTTACTTTATTTTTAAGAATACAACTTTTAACAGAATAAAACAATTTTGAGATATTAGAATGTTAAAATATTATTTCTCCCTAGTCTTACATCTTTCTTGTGGTTAAGAGAGACACTTAGGGTGAAGGAGTGTGAAAGTGAGAAACTATTCTCCAAATTGAAGAAAGTGGAAGATCCCAACACAGCCACTTACTGAGAGACAAGTCCTGGAGGAGAGGGATTTGCTTTCTCAGAAGCACTATGGCTGCAGCATGATTGCTTTACTGTTTCTGCTATGGTCCCTTACTGTATCCAGGCAGCCATTGCCAAAGTTACAAATCAAGCAGTCATAACTGAAGTCTGGTCCCTGATCTCAGCAGCATCTGCTTCTTGTGGGACCTTATTAGAAATGCAAACACCCTGCAGTCCTGATGGATGTTGAGCTGAGCTCAGCACAAACCCCACCTAAGTGCCTTCTCATGGCCAAGGTCCTTCAGGGTAGTTGTGCTGTGCATATTGCACCAGGAGAGGCAGGTCAAGGCTCTTCAAATCCCCTTGAGATCTGAGATAGCTTGGSTCAAGGTATATAGATATACATGCCAAGGAAGTGGACAATTTGCTCAGCCTCACTGCACTTCCACTATCATTCCTTTCAGTGTCTTTGGAATACAGCTTCATTACATCATGGTGTATGGAAGCCCTGAGAGCCTCAGGGAGAAGCAGCTTCATCTTGCTTCTGGAGCTGCTGAGACCACTTAGCCTGATTGTATTTGTACCTGCAGACAGCTGAGTATCAGCAGTGCTCCTATTTCTGACCCTGAGTTGTGTAGCAAGGACAGAATGCATTTCACTTCAGACCTTGTCATAACAGTTTYGTCATTGAAATTTGACTGAGCAGTTTCCAGTAACCAAGAAAACTATTTGTATGCATAGTTAGGTTTCTAAAACCATGTACAATCAAGTAGAAAGAAYCCAACTTTTACGTAAGTGAAACTTGAGTCCTTTCTAAATATAGYTAAAACAAAATTTTGAGAAGTATGTTTTCAACATGATGCAGTCAGGTTTAGACAAGACCTACTAATTAATAATACAGTCTATTTTCATAATATGAAAAAATAATTAAAAATTGTATAAGGATTTTTCAAGTTGACAATGTATGTTTGCCTGTGTGTGCGAGTGTGTGTGTGTGTGTGTGTGTGTGTGTGTGTGTGTGTGTGCAGCACAGGCATATCCATGCATGTAAAACCTGGAGTTTTGAGATTTTTGAGACAGAATCTATCACTGGCCTGGAGATCATCAATTTGGCTAGGCAATTCCTAGAATCCTCCTGTCTCTACTCTCTTATGCTACCCCTGAGGATACAAGCATATGGCCACCACATCTGGCATTTACTGTGGGTGTTGAGAATCCAGCAGAGGTGGTAATATTCACATGACAAGCAACTTACCTTCTTAGTTCTATACCCAGCCCCTGAGTAGATTTTTAGATAAAATAATTAGTTAATAAAATTAGGTATTTTAGAATTTTAGATGAAGTATTGTTGAGGTCTTTTGTTTCAGTTGGCTGTCATAATACCTGAAACTAATGAA
>BDUI01023763.1:0-10034 GCA_002335545.1 Apodemus speciosus
GCAGGGAGTGGGGCATAGACTCAGATCTGTCAACGAAATTTGAGTGTCTGTCAGATTCCCACACTTCTGTCTGGGATGTTCTCCAGAGAACCACAGAGAGCTCATTTTTCTCCTTAATAAAGCAAGTCCATTTCTATTCATGTTTCCAYTGGAAAAACCAACCCGTGCTGAAAAACACCATCCTTCATTTCTTTTATAGGGAGAAATGTGTCTTGATCCAGGGATACACATTTCTACAGTGCAGGGCAGTGTGCTTAGAGCAAAGAAAAGGGACAAGGAAAAGATTGGCTTTTAGAAGAACAATATAAAGAAATTTGAATTTTTGTCTTATTGTAAGGGTGMATTATGATGCCTTAGGTTTATTTGAGTAAARGATCTTAATTGTGGRCTCATCTAACACTGGTCACCCTTTTAAACGGTACAYRGAACACTCTGCATTCATATRTAAGACTTGAGGTATCAGTTAACAGTCTCATAGCTCATGAGATGTMCCAGCAGACCTCACTCCTTCTGAATTCAAGTGAATTCTTGACTTCTTCCTTTTACGTGTGGCCTTTCTCTCTCTAAACATCACACTTTCATTTTTACCTCTTCTGTAGTCTTCTCCYCTGCCCTTTCTCCTATCACTGTCTACTGGCCTTCAGTACTAAGCTTAGAAACCCTTCCACTTCTGGGCTCTTGTATTGAACATGTGGTTAGGAGCCCGTCCACTTATTTCAATAGCCTGTGCTTGTCTGTCATAGTTCATACACTTCAGAAGATAAATATGTACTTGTGTGTTCAGTAGGAAGCCTGGAGGTGAATGACGGAAGGCTACCTACCTTGTCACTTTTTGTATTCTTATTGCAAACTGTACTCTGATCATGTAACAGGGTTCCCTGGGGATGCCTTGATGACTTAGAAAGAAATAAGTGAATGGAAGGTTATTGTCTATATTTCTTTGCACAAGGATGGAGTTGATTCATGGTTCTTGCAATAAGTCCACAAGGGATCTGCATTTAAAGAAATGCATTAAGGGTGGGCGAGGAGGCTTGGTGGGTAACATCTCTTGCTCACAAGCATGATAACTTGTGTATGGTCCCTTGGACCCACAGTATGGAAGGTGAGAATTGATTCAAACTGTCCTCTGAACTTAATGGGTGTGCGCCCTGGTATACTTGTAGGAGACACCACACACACACACACACACACACACACAGAGAGAGAGAGAGAGAGAGAGAGAGAGAGAGAGAGAGAGAGAGAGAGAGAGGAGTAAATAAAATGCAATAAAAGTTTAAACACATTCAGTGCTAAGTACATGCCTCAGTATATAATTCAGGGTTGACATTGAAGATTACATTAAAATTGATATTGGTGTTTGCACAGGTCTTTTCAACATTAATCAAACACATGACAAGGGAAAATACCACTGCAGCTTATGAAATTAAGTTTCCAAGGAATGATACAATCGAGCAATAGCAACTCTGGTTTTGCTGGGGTTAGAAGACATAAACCTGAGACTCTCAACCTGCCTCCAGCTTCTTCTGTGTTTCTGAAATAGTAAAGTACTTGCTTTAAAAATCTTCCTTCTTCCAACAGTGTAAAATTTCCTGTAATATCTGTGGAGTGTGGCCTGACAGCCACAGTTTTGGTTGCAAGAATGGTCTCAGCATCATACAGTAATTGGAACATTACAAGAATTAACAGAAATGATATTAGTAACTGGCACTCCTGAGCACAGTGCTGGATGTTGAATGTTCATAATCTCATTTAGCGCCTATAGAAGCCATGGCAATAGTTGCTATTGCTCTCTTATATGGCAAGATAATAGCAAAGGAGAGAGGCAGACTGAACAAAGGACCCAGGTCTATCAGGCAGTTAGTTACTACTAGTGATAAGATTTACTATTATTTTTTATACTACTAGAGCCTCAACACAGTTTCTATATTAAATGCAAATTTTTATTTCCTTGACCACATATGCTCATGTTTGTTTTGTATTTTAGAATATCCCTGAAAACCAGATTCTTCTTTTCTAGCCCAGTCCTTCAGAAACTYGAAAATAGTTTTTTTCAGTATTGTAGTGCTGTTTTACATGGATGATATTAATTCCCTTCCAAAGAGGAACCATGGGTGCCCCTTGTACCTTTTGTCATGTGAGGACCTGATGCCATCTCTGGAGGAAACAGGTACCAGATAACTGAGTCTACCAGCACATTGATTTTGGTCTTTCCAGACATCAGAATTGTTTTTCCCGAAACATCATACAGCTTGTTGTGTTTTGTTATAGATTAGGGCTGTTCTATGGGGATTTAGCATGCAACTCAGTTGGTAGAGCACTTATCTAGCTTGCACAGAGCCCTAGGTTCCATCTAAAATGTTTAAGTCAATGGTGGCATAAGCCCATAAATCCTTAGCACGCAGATACAGGAGGATCAGAACTTCAGGGTCATTCTGAGCTACAAAATAAAGTTTAAGACCAACTGATGTTACATGAGACTCCTGTCTCAAAACTAAAACACTCAAAACAATAGCAAAAGTCTCCTATAGTTTGAACTGTGTTCTTAAGCTTATGTGTGGAAATCCTCAGGTGACCTTATTTGGTGAAAGAGGGTTTGGGGTCCCAGAGGTAATCGAGTTCAAATAGTTCAGAAGGATGGAACTCAATCCACCATGGTGATATTCTTATGAGGAGAACAATTTAGATACAAGCATATACAAAGAGGCAATATGAAACTACTGGGAGAATACAACCCAAAGGATTAGGAAAGAGACCTGGAGTAAACGTGGCCCTTCAGGCTCAAGACTTCAAACAATAAATCATTAAATCCCTGTGGCTTAGATTTCCAGGTTGAGATGGCACTTATGTCAGCCTTAGAATATTGTACCCACATGGATTTCAGCTCTCTCCTACAACATGGGTAGCACAAGCACAGGGCCTGATTGCTTCTGTCTTGATCCCAAGATTGAAAAGCCATTGTCTTCTAAGCAAAGAGAAGAAAGGGTTAGTTCATTCTCTCTCCTCTCTTGGTTAAGTCAGTGCTTGCTGCATTGAGTTGCAACTATTGACTCAGAATGACTTTCTGCTTTTCAGATGCATAAGCGATGCTTTGAAACCTTCACAGAAGGGAATTTTTCTCTACTGTGTCAGCAGCTAATCCATCAAAGACACAAAGTTTGGAGGGGGAAAATGGACTTCCTATTTTTCATCTTCTCCCTGAGGACTCAGAAATGGAAATATGTCTTCTGCAGTTCATCCTGTTGCAGGTGGCTAACCTGGAGATGTTCTAAGTAGCTGTGTGTTTGGAAACAGCAAGCACAGGGCATGCAGAGACAAGGAACACTACCTTAGAAAGGACTGCCAGTGATAATAGTTTCTGCTCTAATGGGACTTTTATGATAAGTGGTAGATACACTGCTCAGAGGGCAAGAGCTCTACCTGTTCAAGCATGGGGACCTGAGATCAGATCAGCCATGGAAAAGCCATGTGTCCATGATGATGGATGCATAGGCCTTCCTTGCTGCCAAACTAGACAAAATAGGAGCTCCGTGTTCAGGGAAAGACCCCATCTCAAATAAGTGGAAAATGATGGAAGTGGACACCTGATAGCCTCTTCTGACCTCTGTAGGTTCATGAGGACACACACACACACACACTCTCTCTCTCTCTCTCTCTCTCTCTCTCTCTCTCTCTCTCTCTCTCTCTCTCTCTCTCTCTTTCTCTCTCATGCAAACACATACACATATGCACACACATATCTCATGTATCTCATGTATACACACACACACACTTTCACACATATGTACAAACATACACACACAAGCTAAATATAAAAATGAAATGAAGTACCTGGGATACATGTGCAACGACATTTGCAGAAAAGATGCATGGCCCTCTCAGGTCAGGGTCATCTTCAGAAGGAAGTAGTTACTGCAATAAGGAGTCCTTAGTCATGATACTGACGCCTTGCAGTCTCTGTAACTTGAGTTGTTCCAATAAAGAGATAACATAGTCTCTGATTCCCAAGTTCCCCACAGTTCTCACAGACATGTGCATGCTATAAAAGTGCATGTGTTACTAGGACAGAATAAGAAAACATTTTAGAGATAGCTTCTTTTTAAAACTAGCTTTGAAATGCTTTTGAGATCTGACAGAATAGCTCATTTGACCATAGTGTTCAATTAAATTTCTTGATTTGGTCTTCCCATGGACACACGTGTGGAATTCAGGCCTTATTCTTGAAACACACATATTCACACAGCATAAGAAACCATGGTCCTACTTCACATAAGCTTGAAAGAGTGTGTGGGAAGAAACCCTAGGATGTCATGCATTCTGGATAAATTCTCCACTGATCTACACCCCCAGTCCCCTAAGCTCCCATGTCCCTTTTTCTCAAGAGTAGATTCGAGAGTGAATATTTTTTGAAATTCAGTATGCATGAGTTGTGAGATAAGTTGAAGTTTCTATCACACGTAAGGCCCTTTGGTCCTTCACACAGAGCCCTGCCATCTTTCCTTGTTGACCTCCTTCAAGCCACAGCTGGTGAGAATTTCATGGTTCCTTGAGTGGTTTTACTGATTCTTTCCCTGCTATTTGAAAAATCACTCTGACACTTAGATAAGTACATATTAGGTGGTAAACCTTCTGCTAATACAAAAAATGTTCCATACTACTAATAACATTGAAAAGATTATATATATATATATATATATATATATCCTTACTATATATATACATATATATATATAGTGTGTGTGTGTGTGTGTGTGTGTGTGTGTGTGTGTGTTTGTAAAATGCAGAAATTTCTTGTATTCTGGTATAATATACTCCCTGTGACTATAGATAACCTGCTGTCAACTTTGTTCCAGGCCATCTGGGAAGCAGACCCTTCCCCACTAAGCTCTGATGATGATGACAACTCYTCTTGACTCTATTGTGATTTCGAGTGTCCTTAGGCCAGAGGACCCAGTTATGCTCCACCCTGATTCCTGACTGAAAAAAAATGTGAAACAACAAAAGTTATGTTAAGCTATTACATTTTGGGGTTAAATTAGAGCATAGTAGCGGATAACTCATTCATGGACAAATACCCAGGAACATGCCTCAGTGGTAGGGTACATGACTAACATGCCAGAGGCCCCAAGATCCTCAAGTCTACAAAAAAGACATATTGCGTGTTGTGCTTTGTTATGGTGGGGGAGAAGACTTGGATGAGAGAGGCAATGCTTAGGAAAGCCAGATAGCACAAAACAAAGACATCATACTGGCTTTGCAGTCAATTATTCTCAGAACGTGTTACCTCTCTCCCCTCAGGAAAGTCAAGCTCCAGTAGAATGAACTTGGAGTAACGTAATCTTCTGGCATACGTCTCTCGCTTACTCTAAAAGCTATTTGATTTTCATATATCTAATTGTATTGCCAAGATAATAATCTTATTTTTCTATAGCTCCAAATGGTACTTTCAATAGAAATTTCAGATAGGTAAAGTTTTCTCTGTTATTAGTGATCGCAATTGAATCTTTCTCCAACTAAATATGTCTATAAACTATCATAAGACACACTAAAAGTATGCGGGGGCTCAGCCTACAGCTCAGAGCCCAGGAAGGTCAGCAGCTACCTCAGAGCTTGTTAAGGGCCAAACTCAGTGCTYGTTAGAGAGGAGTGGATCAGCCAGGCATGATGGTTTGGGATGAAGTAGTACTTTTTATGGGTCAGTTGTTTTTCTTCCTAGCTTTCTGTTTCTTTCATTTATGAGTTTGCCTTCCTTTGGAGGCTGCTAGAATCAGGTGTCTTTCACCTCTTGTATAGACGTGGTTCTTGCTAGCCAGCACTGAAAGAGTTACTGGGTCTGTTTAGTTCTGCTGGATTTTAAGATGATGCCTCACAGATGTTTAATTCATATACTGACCTTCTGAGGTCAAGATTATTACCCCTATTTAGAAGATCTAGAAACCGAGGCAGAAAGGCTGAGTAATTTATCCCCGGGTGCAGGAGGGATCAGTGTCTGAGCTAGGATTACAGTTCTGAGAGCCTCAGATTCCTGGACCTGTGCTCAAACCACTGCGCGCATTTCAGGCTGCTTGGCCTTCTTAAACTAAGCTCTCCTCCCTTCTTGCCCTTGGAGCCCTCTGCTGAGCATTTGAACTGCTGTCAGCTGATGTCTAGGAGGTCTGGAGGCACAGCCTAGAAAGTAGACAAGGCAGTGTCTGGTTGTTGCTGGCTCTTTTTGGGCTTGGCAGCCAGTTTCTCCTCTAGAATAGGTTCTCAGACAACTATGTTTTAAAGACTTTTTCTTTTCAGACAGGGAACTTACTCAACCTTCATTAACTCTCATCTTGTGCTCCAGAACTCTATGAAGGAGTTGAAAACTTGGGCAAAGGAAGGCTCACTGGAACAGGAGGTGATATTTCATAACTCTGTACACAGGTTTCTGCTGGAGGGTTTTTCTAAGAGGAGCCTCAAGTTCTACCACCTACCCATACAGTACTTGCCCACTCCCTGAGCTTTTGGAGGCCTACCTTTTATCACAAAGATGCAATCAGAATACATGTATCTGCGACCATTGTTAATGTTAGCAAAGTGTTCTTGAGCTTGGTTAAAACAGAAAGAACTTACAGAAGAAATATTTTTAGCACTCTGGGTTTGGAGGCAGAATGGAAGGGTTGATCTGGGTATTTCTGCCAGTGTTTTGATCTTAAGCCAATCACTTAACCTTTCTGAAGGTACAAAGACAAACCAAAGGGCCCTTGCTCATTAGAGGGTTCAGTGTGGTGGGGAAGATAGATCACTGGCTATGACACAATGCGATCTGTGCTGTATTAGTGTTATGATCAAAGAGCTTAGGGAGCACGGAGGGAGCAGCCTTTAAGCCTGACCTTGGTTTTTCACTGCATACCAAACAGAATGTATTTTAATTGGAATGACCCTGGCAGACCCAAGGTGGAAAACTACAGCCTACRTGAGAAAGAGTAAGTGCTGGATGACTGGGTCACTGAGTGAGCAGACACCTAAGAAAAGTTATGGGAGAGGGAGAGAGGAGGTAAGGGGCAAATCTGGGACCAGCTGGCAAGTCCAGGCTGTTCCTTAGGGAGAAGAAGGCTGTTTATGAATGCAGCCACTCCTTCATACTGAACGCATTTAAAGTGGTCATTCAGGCACCGTAATAATGCCTCGTTTGAGGTATGGTTGAGTGCCAGAACTGTTTGAAAGACAGAAATAAGCATACGATCGCAGAATAGTGGTGAGCATCAAGCAAGATCTGTGTCCTGGAACACAGAGGGAGACACAGAACATACAAGGATGACCTTGTCAGAGGGAGGAAAGGGAGAGGCGTGCTTTGTGCTGTCGCTGGAAGCAGACTGATGAGTCCTTTTCAGAGACCTCCACTCAAGCAAAAKCACTTTTCCCGGCTTTGGTGCAGATAGGAATTTTAGGACAAGCAACTAAGAAGCAGATTTGGAATTTATTAAACGTTAAAGGAGGATTTTTGGGGAAAGGATGAGGTATTCCTGAGAGCATGGGTGTGAAATCAGGGTTTATTAATAGATTTTTAGTATTTCGATGAGGACTAGAAGAGACACACCTGGGGAAGGAGTAAGACAGATCTAAGTATAAGACRTGTCTAAAYGTGGACATGACCTTCTTGAGGGAGGGTCCCAATTCACTTAATTCTCAGCATTAGCCATGCATGCTATTTAGGTGGCTCTCAAGTTCCATATCAAAGGACTGGAAATAACTTTTTCTTTCCTCTTTTTGGAGAAGTGTGATTATAAGGGTGGACATATTAGATAGGGGTGATAAGATAGGGTTATAATCTGATATACTAAAGCCAGGAGCCACTAGAATTGCACAAAGGGCTTTAGATAGGTCTTTTACTATATGAG
This sequence comes from Apodemus speciosus, assembly GCA_002335545.1. Lineage (NCBI taxonomy): Eukaryota > Metazoa > Chordata > Mammalia > Rodentia > Muridae > Apodemus > Apodemus speciosus. The sequence continues at coordinate 7,866 of BDUI01023763.1, forward strand.
GATTCAGATAAGAGTTCTAGACAATTATAGTTTACATCTGGAAAGAAAACGGCCTAGAGCCAAGGTTGTCAACTGTGTTGGAATTCCTGATGCTGGTAAGAGGCTTCACTCAGAAAAGGCATGTGTGTGTGTGTGTGTGTGTGTGCGCGCACGTGTACATACGTGTATGTATATGTGTATATGTGTATGTATATGTATATATATGTACATGTGTGTGCTTGTGTGTCTGTGTGACAAGTCTTTGAAACATTTTATGTAATTCATATGAAATACATAGTGTTCTCAATATTTATTCTTTTTATTAATGCATTCTAGTCTCTGAAATTCTATTTATTTTCTTTATGTTTTAAAAAAGCAACTTCACAGTTTTCTCACATGGAGCTAATAATTACTTTGGGGGAGATGTTGATGGTACCTTCATTAAGTGTCATTGCTACCAAGAGGTTCCTAAGTGGAAACTACTGAATAGTTGTTGACCAAAAAAGAAAGTGAAACAAGTGAGATCATCAAATCTTCACGTAACAAATTAAAAGCTAAATTATTTAGATTAAGAATCTCTTTCTGTCTCTTTCTTTTTCTCTCTTTCTGTCTCTGTCTGTCTGTCTGTCTCTCTGTCTGTCTCTGTCTATGTGAGTATGTTGCGGAGGAGGGTGCGTGTTCATATGAGTGCAAGTGTGTTAACAGTTAAATATGGAGGCTGGAGTTTAGTCTTAGATGCCATAGCCCTTAGCGTATCGCCTTGTTCTTTGAGATTGGGTCTCTCTGAACCTGGAGCTCAGCAGTTAGGGATAGGCCACCTACCCAGTAACCCTCAGGGATCCACCTATCCCCACCTCCCCTATTCTGGGGTTACAAGTGCTTGCTATTACATGACTGTTAAACTTGGGTAGTAAGAATCAAAGGCAGATCCTCCTTTACTCTTACAATGACGGAACCATCTCTCCAGCCTTAAAAAATGTTCCCTTAATAAACTCTAATGCTACTTTTAAAGTTTATASCCAGGATCATCCTTGAACACTCAAAATTTCCTCCTTTGCTTTATATTAAATACTTTTTGTAATTTTATAATCTCGTTAAGATAAAATACATAAAATCTTTACTTATTTCAATGTTAATATTTTTAAGGAGCAGATTTGTTTATGCTTTACTCTGTACAGCAATTTAAAAACAGAAAATATTGTTGGTAGATAGAAAAATCTCTAGATTTAAAAGGGAGAAAATAGCATCCTGATGTTCCATTGTTCTGAGATCTGAAGAGACATCTTCCTCTTTCAGAACCTGCAGAGATTCAGYGCAGATGTCTATGGAGCCAAAGGATATGACAGATTCAGTGTGGAAGCTTTTGCTGTCATCCTCTCTGCAGGATGAAGTTGATCTAAATATGTTTACCACTATGGGCAAATACAGACAGACATAGCACAATGCCAGACTCTTTGATTTTTAGAAATGATTACTATGCTCAAATATGGTTTAGGAACAAGTAGGAAGAAAAATTTAAAAAAATACTATAAAGTCCTCAGGCATTGAGAATATCTTAAAAGTATTTGTTTGTAAAGGTAAGACTGTGGGGACTGAGAGACAGCTCAGTGGTTAAGAGTACTGTCTTAGTTAGGGTTTCACTGCTTTGAAGAAACACCATGATCAAGGCAACTCTTATAAAGGACAACATTAATTGGGACTGGCTTACAGCTGCAGATGTTCTGTCCATTATCATCATGGTGGTATGCATGGGAAGTGTCCAGGCTGACATGGTACTAGAGGAGGAGTTCTATATCTTGATCTGAAGGCAGTCAGGCTCTCATTCCGCATTGGGCAGAGCCTGAGCATGGGAGAAGAACTCAAAACCCACCCCCTCAGTGACACACTTCCTCTAATGAGCGCATACCTTCTAATAGTGCCACTTCCCATGGGCTAAGAATTTTCAAACCACCACAAGTAGCTACTGGTCCTACAGAACACTTGTGTTTTGTTCCCAGCAAGCCATATAGTGTCTCACCATCATCCAGTTCCAGGGCATCTGACACCCTCTTCTGGCCTCCACAGGCACCAGGCACACAATTAATGCATACATTTGTACCCAAATGAACAGCCAAATACATTAAAATATGTTTTTAAAAGAGAAATGATTTGGCAAGTGTTAAGAAACTCTAGTTATGTATAGACTCTCTC
>BDUI01023766.1:17647-29526 GCA_002335545.1 Apodemus speciosus
TCTCTCTCTCTCTCTCTCTCTCTCTCTCTCTCACACACACACACACACACACACACACACACACACATATCACGTGATATATATCAGTGCCCTGTGAGGTCAAAGAATGACTGGAGTAAAACTTCTTGAACAAGATGGTAGGGAGGCAGCAAGATATTAAAATGTGATTTTCAAACTATAACATTTAAAACTGATATGTTAAAAACATGAGCTACTAGAATAAAAGATTAAATAGAAATGAATGTGTATACTCTCAAGACACACATACACACAAACTAAAACAACAACAAAACAAAACCACAAGAGAATAAGAAATGGTTTATTTTCAAGCCGTTTTGAGTGATCATAAACCAGGAGCACAGATTTAGATTACACCAAATTCCATGTTATATTTTATTAAGTTTTTATAATTTTACAGGAAAACCATAAATCAAGACAACTTTAAAATACATGGGTGGGTCCATTGGAKAGGTGGCTACAGAAAGATGGTAGAGGCTTTTCTATAGGCCTAAGACACTCTCTAATGCCATTGTTAGTTTTGGGGTTGGTGGAAGCCATTGGGTCTGCTAAGTCAATGGATTCAGAAAGGTATTATCTGTTAGTCACAGGATGTTAGTTCTAATAGAGACTTGGACAAGAAATGGCTCCAGTGACTAAAGCTAGCCCAAGGTAATTAGCCTCTGGACCTGAAACATTCCAATCTCTCTATAGTATTGAAATTCTAACCACTCAATACATCTCTAGTGACACAGCTTTGAGGAGTTTTGTTCACAATGCCAGTTAATCCACGAAGATAGAATTTATTCATCTGTGTACTTAACACTCAGATAACCTCATAACTTGTATGAATATTATATAGTAGGAATTATATTGTGTGGATTCTAGGACCTAACCTACAAGAGGCATGTAAGCCTCTGCCTTCACTCTTTGGGGAGCCTTAAGCACCATGTCAAATAGTCTGGCTATCCTATTAGAATAGCCACAAGGGAAGAGGCCCAGAATGTCTTATCCCGTCATGCTAAGATGAAAGACATGCAAATAAAGCCATCTTGGGTCATCTAGAAAATGGTAATGCTTTAAAATACTACAGCTTCGTGAACAATATCTGAACACTAACAGAAACAGTGTCTACTCGAGACAATTCTAGCTGAACCTAACACGAAAATAATGTATCAGTTTGAGATGATTAGTCGGGAAGCAGTTCATAATTAAGTGTGAACTTCAAAGAACGACTTCATTAGAAAAGGATCTGAATAACTGGGTAGACAGGGTGACACAATGTGTGAGTGTTAGTCCTCTTCCTAWATCACTATGCTCACACTTGGCTGGCTGGCTCAAACTAAATTTGACAATAGATACCAGGATGCAAGTTATACATGGGTTTATCAACCTAAATTTCCATTTGCAGGGCACAGTTACTGCTGATTACCCTAAAACTCAACTACAAAAACTAAGGGAGTCCAGCACTATTTCTTGCCTGAATCAGCCATATGTATAGTGGCAGATTGATTAAAATGGGCCATTTCTATCATAGAATGCAATAGTATAAGCATTTACTACAGACAAAGATTTGTCTGTCCTCCCTGAAGAGCTTCTATAAACACTAAAATCCAAAGACTTAGAGACATCTCAATTCACTATCATGATATTCCATACATCATCATCATTTAGRACTAAATAACTCATTTTAAGCCAGTGAAGGCTGGAAGCAGGCTCTTGTACACATGGAATTAATGCACTAGGGCTACATTTTTCCATCACTCTGAAGCATCTGGTCTGATAAAATGTTGAACATTTGAAAACTCATTTTGGCAGACTGTGAGGTAACTAGAAAGGAGGCTGAGGAGGTAGTACACATTCTGAATGAGCAGTAATTTATGGTGACACACCTCCTATGCTTGGAGGAGTCATAGCTCCAGGATTCAGAAAATAAAAATAGGAATCACTCCTCTTTTAAGTCTTTGCAATGAGCAAAATTTGTGTCCTAGTGGTCCTAAAAACAGGAGACACAGACATTTGTTTGTTTCCAATGCAGGAAGGCATCCAAAAAAGGATACAACAGTGGTTCATTAAACTGGAAGCTGAGACTTCCACCCAACTATATTGAGTCTTCATGCCAGGAAAACGACAGGCAGATAGGAGGGCTACAGGGTTGACTAACTAATCCCGATCATCAAGGAGAAGTAGTTTGCCCAGCCTGAAAGAGAGCTTCAAGGACTAATGTGAGCAGCCTCCCTCAGTGTTTCTTTTATTTCTCATGGGTCCATGARAAAGGACAAGGGGAGACCACAAGAACCCAAGATAAGTCAGTCCACTGGTGTCATGGGTTGAAATATGACCAAGTAAATGGTGGTTGCTCTGGGGCACCAAGTTTGAAGTGTTTTGTTATGAAGCAGTTCATAACTAACTGTGAAGCTCTTTGTGAATTATCACCAAAAGCAACCTGGATACAGAGGGATCTCAGTAACTGAGTAGACAAGATGACACAATTTATGGGTATTAGTCTTCTTCTCAGACCACCTCCCCAAGCTGTGACCTAGTTCAAGAATTTAAGTTGCGGTTATCTCACCATAGGGGGAAAAACATGAATAGCAGAGTGCTTGCTGAAGGCACATAAAATGTTGAATGTTTAGGAGGGCAACATCAATAAAGGCGTATGCTGTTACAAAAGTAAGTTCTGTAGAAAGAACAACTGTAATAATTACATAAGTTTGATGTAAGTTTTCAGTTTTTCTCTTCTGTTTTTTAACCAAATGGAAGCTATCCTCACAGTGATTTATTATATACTCTTAACACTTCAGTATTTATGTTACAGAAGATTAAAGTTAACCAAGAAACCTGCCTGARAGAGAAAACAACATCATACAAAGATAGATAAATTGATGGGGTACATTGTCTATACTCCTGCAGGGAGGAGTTAACACATTTTCAGTTGTTTTACACATATCTACATTTCAGTGGGTAAATTTATTAAAGTGTGCTTTTTTTGATACTTTTAATAGAAAGTTACATTTGGTTAAAAGACACATGTATAGGATGTAAATTTATGAGAGGAAATGTAATGGCTATTATAGTGCTGACTTGAATAAACTGGAAGCTACTTCTCTGCAGTCAGTGGAGTGGTATCTAGCCAGAGTCTTCTTTTTCCATTTAGTCTCATGTTAGATCCTTGTTGGGATTGGCCTACAGGGGACCTTGAAAGGTGGAAAAAAGTCACATCCTTTGCTCCCTGAAGGTCAGAAAATGCATTCAGCAACTGGAGTGTAGTCTAGCAGCCTCTGATTTCTCCCAACTCTCCATTCTTCCTGCATTCTACCCTACCTGATCAGCAGCTGTTCCAGGTCACTTCTGATGGCTGATCGAGAATTCACAGTGCCGTTCAGACACAATGCTGACTTAGGGATTTCTCATCAGTCTTACCTGGGTGGGCAAATGTGCTTGTCTTCACAGATAGTCTGTATACGTGTAACTAAATCCCTTTCTGATCCTCTACTCCCACTTTTGAGCCTCCATGTTTTCAATTCCATTCCTAATTCTGTAAGGTCCAGCTATTATAATTAATCTCCTTCCCATAACACTAGTACTCATCTGATTCTGTGCCTAGAACTTAAAACAAGGTCAAGGTACAGATCATGCCCTCTTGATTTGTTTATTGTGAGAATAGAATATCATAGGTACTGTAATTTGTTTAATAGCTCACATGCTTATTCCTTTATAGATGAAAACTAGAAAATCCACCATCAGTGGAGTAGTATCTAGCAAGAGTCTTCTTTTTCCATCATCCTGCAGTAGAAGATGAAGGAGTAAGGGCTAAGGAGGTGACGTGGCCTTTCAATATCGATACCCATGCCACCCACAAGGATGGAGCTATAATGCTAAGTATGTGTTGAAGGGTCTTACCCCAATATTACTACAATCACCATGCAAAAATCATATCATTTATTTAATACTTTTTCTAATGTGAAAATTTAAAGCTACAAACTTCCCTTTAAAGCTTGCATTAACCAAATCTCATAAATTTTCATTACAGCTTATTTGAAAATACTAATTTTCCTTGTGATTTTACTGATCCTGAAATTATTTGAAGTGTGCTGCCCATGAATAATGATTTCTAATTAAATACTAATATATTCTAAGGCTTTCAATCCTTTATTGTTTATCAGGAATTCTATCACTACTTGGAGATGCTCGACCTTACTGCTCCATGTGAACTTTAATACCTGCATACTATGAGTTTTGCAGGATAATGCGCCACAAAGCTAATTATGTCAAAGTGATGAACTGTGGTATTCAGAACAACTACAGCCTTACTAATTAATTGTTTTACCAACTACTAAAGGAGGAATGTAGAAACAAGCTCCACCAACAAGTTAAATTCCGTATTTTCCATTGGTTATAACAAATTTTGTGTAACCTGTTTAGAAACATCCCTTACTGAAGTGCTCCTCTTTAGGCTTGATAGTCTTTGAAGTCCATTTTGAGTGAGATTAGCACCGATACACCAATTTTCTTTTGGTTTATATAGTTTCTCTACAATCTCTTTTACTTTCTAGTTCTTTTTCTGTATGTCTAGTGCCTGCTCTAAACTGTACACAGCTGAAACTCAGTTTTCAACCCAATCTGACAAGTTCTGCCTTTGATTGAATCACTTATATTATTACACAAAGTAGCTGGGTGTGATTCTAAACTTAATTGTCAAATCAATTGGACTGAAAAATCACCTAGGACATGATTCCCTTTAATACACTTTCTCATGTTGTGGTGACCCCCCCCCAACCATAAAATTGTTTTCCCTGCTACTTCATAACTGTAATTTTGCTACTGTTATCAGTCATAATGTAAATATCTGTCTCTGATGGTCTTAGGTAACCCCTGTGAGAGGATCATTCAACCACCGAAGAGTTGCAACCCAAAGGTTTACAAGCACTGACCTAAGAGATCAGTGAAGCACAATACTGAGGATATCAAGATGACATCTTCAGAGAGGGTTACACCATGAGTTCTGGTGTTATACCTTGAAGATGTGGAGTGATTTTCTCGGAGACTAACCTTTATTATTACTATTATTTTTATTTTATGTATTTAGGTGTTTGCCTGCACTTGTGTGTGCATCATGTACAGGCAATGTGCCATGCCCACAGGGACCAGAGAGAGCATTAGCTCTTCTGAGACTGGAGTTAAAAATGGTTGAGGGTTACCATATGCGTAAGGGGAATACAACCTGGGTCCTCTGGAAGAGCAGTCAGCCCTCTTAACCACTGAGTTCTCTCTCCCGCTCCATTGCTTCCTCTAAGATTATACCTTCCATCTTGGAGGGAAAGATGTTATGACACAGGATGTTTACAGAGAGGTGAAACAACAGGCTTTAGATCTTTTAGCTCAAGAAGTAAACAATCAAGGCAGTAGGAAGTCCATGACTTCACTGGTCTTTCACCTCCACCTTCAAGCATATATAAACACTGCCAGTCCTGCACACAGGACAAGTTCATGGTTCTCATAGGCTGTGACTCAGTGACTACTTCTGTGTGATGGGTCAGCAGTGAAGAGGTGATTCTTTTTTTTTTATTTCCCATATTTCAGGGGGCTATGATTGGGTATTATCTTAGAATGTAACCTGTAGGCACAATGTTATTCGGCACTGTGTAAATTACGTGTTTCTTTGCCCCTATATCTGGTTGCAATCCTTATTCAAAGAATCTCCTTTCTCAATCATGCATAAACACCAGCTCCCCAATTGTTCCTTGATGTCTCAATAAAAAGAGCTTAACAGCCAATGACTGAGCAGAGGAAAGATTAGGGCTGGACTTCCTGCCAGCAATGGAGAGGCAGGAGAGAGAGGAAATAGAAAATTCAGCCACAGAGAGAGGTTGGGGAAAGCACATTAGAAAAATACCTGGAGCAGAGAAAACCATGAAATGCCAAGTATCTCGGGGATTTTGGCTGGGAGGTAGCCAGATTAGCATAGAAAATTAAACTAGAGTAGTAACTGCTCAGTCATTGTACCTTTACAGCTTGATAAATAAATACAGTAGTCCAGTCTCGGTTATTTGGGAACTAGCTGGGTAAGAGAAAAACTACAACACACTTATTAAGAAGTCACTGACAGGAACCTATTACTATAGACTGAACTATTCTGGGCATTCCTAGGAAGCTGGGAATTCACTTGTCACAGCTTGAAGGAGAAAGGCACTTTTGAAGGCAGTAGTGGAGATGAAGAGGGCTGGACAGTGGTACGTGAAGATATCACATTAAGACTCAACTTGGGTAGTAAAAGGGTACAAAGAACAGTCATCTGGCCACAGTGCCTAGGAGGCAACATCACCTGAATCTACCTATGAAAGCNGCCACAAAGCTAATTATGTCAAAGTGATGAACTGTGGTATTCAGAACAACTACAGCCTTACTAATTAATTGTTTTACCAACTACTAAAGGAGGAATGTAGAAACAAGCTCCACCAACAAGTTAAATTCCGTATTTTCCATTGGTTATAACAAATTTTGTGTAACCTGTTTAGAAACATCCCTTACTGAAGTGCTCCTCTTTAGGCTTGATAGTCTTTGAAGTCCATTTTGAGTGAGATTAGCACCGATACACCAATTTTCTTTTGGTTTATATAGTTTCTCTACAATCTCTTTTACTTTCTAGTTCTTTTTCTGTATGTCTAGTGCCTGCTCTAAACTGTACACAGCTGAAACTCAGTTTTCAACCCAATCTGACAAGTTCTGCCTTTGATTGAATCACTTATATTATTACACAAAGTAGCTGGGTGTGATTCTAAACTTAATTGTCAAATCAATTGGACTGAAAAATCACCTAGGACATGATTCCCTTTAATACACTTTCTCATGTTGTGGTGACCCCCCCCCAACCATAAAATTGTTTTCCCTGCTACTTCATAACTGTAATTTTGCTACTGTTATCAGTCATAATGTAAATATCTGTCTCTGATGGTCTTAGGTAACCCCTGTGAGAGGATCATTCAACCACCGAAGAGTTGCAACCCAAAGGTTTACAAGCACTGACCTAAGAGATCAGTGAAGCACAATACTGAGGATATCAAGATGACATCTTCAGAGAGGGTTACACCATGAGTTCTGGTGTTATACCTTGAAGATGTGGAGTGATTTTCTCGGAGACTAACCTTTATTATTACTATTATTTTTATTTTATGTATTTAGGTGTTTGCCTGCACTTGTGTGTGCATCATGTACAGGCAATGTGCCATGCCCACAGGGACCAGAGAGAGCATTAGCTCTTCTGAGACTGGAGTTAAAAATGGTTGAGGGTTACCATATGCGTAAGGGGAATACAACCTGGGTCCTCTGGAAGAGCAGTCAGCCCTCTTAACCACTGAGTTCTCTCTCCCGCTCCATTGCTTCCTCTAAGATTATACCTTCCATCTTGGAGGGAAAGATGTTATGACACAGGATGTTTACAGAGAGGTGAAACAACAGGCTTTAGATCTTTTAGCTCAAGAAGTAAACAATCAAGGCAGTAGGAAGTCCATGACTTCACTGGTCTTTCACCTCCACCTTCAAGCATATATAAACACTGCCAGTCCTGCACACAGGACAAGTTCATGGTTCTCATAGGCTGTGACTCAGTGACTACTTCTGTGTGATGGGTCAGCAGTGAAGAGGTGATTCTTTTTTTTTTATTTCCCATATTTCAGGGGGCTATGATTGGGTATTATCTTAGAATGTAACCTGTAGGCACAATGTTATTCGGCACTGTGTAAATTACGTGTTTCTTTGCCCCTATATCTGGTTGCAATCCTTATTCAAAGAATCTCCTTTCTCAATCATGCATAAACACCAGCTCCCCAATTGTTCCTTGATGTCTCAATAAAAAGAGCTTAACAGCCAATGACTGAGCAGAGGAAAGATTAGGGCTGGACTTCCTGCCAGCAATGGAGAGGCAGGAGAGAGAGGAAATAGAAAATTCAGCCACAGAGAGAGGTTGGGGAAAGCACATTAGAAAAATACCTGGAGCAGAGAAAACCATGAAATGCCAAGTATCTCGGGGATTTTGGCTGGGAGGTAGCCAGATTAGCATAGAAAATTAAACTAGAGTAGTAACTGCTCAGTCATTGTACCTTTACAGCTTGATAAATAAATACAGTAGTCCAGTCTCGGTTATTTGGGAACTAGCTGGGTAAGAGAAAAACTACAACACACTTATTAAGAAGTCACTGACAGGAACCTATTACTATAGACTGAACTATTCTGGGCATTCCTAGGAAGCTGGGAATTCACTTGTCACAGCTTGAAGGAGAAAGGCACTTTTGAAGGCAGTAGTGGAGATGAAGAGGGCTGGACAGTGGTACGTGAAGATATCACATTAAGACTCAACTTGGGTAGTAAAAGGGTACAAAGAACAGTCATCTGGCCACAGTGCCTAGGAGGCAACATCACCTGAATCTACCTATGAAAGCYTGATAGGCCAGAGAGCCACCCCTCTGCTGTGAGGTTTTACTTAGCTTACCTATTATCTGGTTTATGACTTTAAAAAATAACACACCATTAGTTTTGGTTACTATCACCCCATCTCCTACTTCTCCCCACCCTCTGCCTTCTTGAAAACCAGTTGGATATTGCTTTCATAATCCTGTCTGTATCTTTGGGTTGGACACTGAAAACCATTTACCATTATTRAGGAAGATAAGCTGACACAYGTACATCTTTTTTCTGCTTCATTCAAATAATGTGTTCCTTTCTTCTCGCTCGTGCATTTTTAGCYTTCTGGCTTACTGGGCTGAATGTGTTTTTCTTTCCTAAAGCTCATCTACTCAACTAGTCATGAAATTTCYTTCTTGAGGWAATGTCTGTGATGCTTCCTCTGTATACAGGATTCRCTCCAATATGTTCTTCAATACTTCCTTACGCTCATGAGTTGTATTCATCTCTGCTTATCTTGGGAGGACTTTATTTTTCCACTGATTTTAAAAGGATAATTTTATTGGGTATTATTTGAATAACTTTGGTTGGCAGGTATTTACTTTCATAATTTGAAATGTCTTGTGTGTCCTACTTTTGGAGGTTTCTGCTGAGAGGTCTAATATAACTTGTAACTTTGGAAACAGGCTCTTCTCTTTTGAATCAAGGCTCTTTCTAGGACCTACAGCATTCTTAACTCTGTGACCTGGAGTTCCTTTTTGTCATTTCTATTTCAGTGCTAAATACCTTTTATTTTTAAATGTCCACATTTTCTGCTATTATTTCAGGAATTTTCTTCTACTTATTTAATTGTATAAAATAGGTTTATATGCTTTCAGTTTATATTTTAACTCATTTACCCAATGATTCTTAGGTTTCATGTCTTTATCATGTCCCCAAAATTTCCTGAAAAGTTGTATTCATGGTTGCTGTTTTTGTTGTTCTTTATTGAGAAATGACTATCTTTGGTAGTCAATCTTTGCTTGGTCTGATCTATTGGTAATATCTGCCTCTGAAATGTTTAGGATTCTTTTATATTTATTGGGAGGRGCCTTGGTTATGCATGTTAATGTATACCAGCACATAGGTTTGGAGTTTGGAGGACAATTTGTGGGAACCAGCTCTTTCATCCCCATGTAGGTTCTAGGACTAAAACTCAAGCCTTCACCTGCTGAGCATCTCCCTGGCCTTCTGCTGAAAGTTTTAGTTGATTTGTAAACCTTTTCATTCTTAAGTATTGTTTGGCTATTATTGTTGCTGCTCTTTTATTGATTTATTTAAATTTATTTTTTAGAATGTCTGTCTTTGTAGATATCTGATCCATATTTTTCATTAACTTCCTTTCTCYTCCTTTAAATACTGCTCATTTTTTAAATTTTTAATCCTTTGTCTAACCCTTGAATAATTTAATTATCATTGGACTGGTTATTTAAAAGTTGTAGACTTTAGGAAAAGCCATGTAGTCCTATGTTTCTAACTTATAAATACATGTACTTTTATATAGAYGTTTTCTTAGGGCAGTCTTCTCTTGGGATCTCAATCTCTAATACAGATTAGAGGGGGAAATGCAGACAGCACTAATAGTAAGTTTTAAAAACAAAATATTCAAATTCAGGGGGAAAAATTTGGAACAAGAATATTGGAACAGAGCATGAGGGGAGAGGAGGTGATTGAAGTTAAGATCAACTTAAACTCAATGATATATTATTTTTAAAGAGATAAGGAAACCATATAATAGGGAAGCTAATTAAAAACTAAACCAAAAACCCCAAACTAACAAAAACCCAGAGGTGCCTTGTGGGAGAGAATAAAAACTGCATCCAGAAGTCATTGCATGTTGATGAAAATACCACCACCAGGAGTGAGCTACCTTCCTATGAAGGTGTTGGGCAGGAAGTCCTCTAAGGTCCCCCCCCAAATATAGACAGTTACTGCTGTTGGCTCCCTAGCAGAACTGGATAGTAAGACCCAATTGGTGACGTTATTGGATGTTCTGGCTGCAGGACACAGAGAAACCACATTGGAAGTAGGCGGGAACCTYCCTCCTGTCAGCCAACCCTCATAGTGCCAGAAGGTACCTGGCATGCTGCAGAGGGAGAATTGTCTTAGGTATGGTGTTGTGTGGTGTGTCTGACCAGGCAGACAAGATGTACCCATAAATGCCAACAATGACAAATTTATCAGTGGAGTAACCAACCACTTTCTGACTGGGATTAAGGCCGACTCCATAGGAGAGAGTTCATATCTGGTACCAGTCAAAAACCTGTTGCTGAAGAGTTCATAAGCTCGTGGTGCGAAGCTATAGCTGCTATTTTCTTAAGTAGACATGTTTCCATCRTGTGACCTTCCTGTGACCACAGATTAGCGCTAATGTCAACTCAGTCAGAGGTGCTTCTTATTTAAGTGGGTGGGTGACAGTGATATAGAGACTCTTAACTGATCAACGTGCTGACAATAAGTGACATTTCGGCCACAAATTGGATATTTATAACAGTCCCTCCAAGGCTCAGAGAACACTGCAGAATATGGGATTAAAAGAATGTAATAGCCAGAGAAAGAAGGAGCATAATGTGGATGCTGAATTCTACACCTAGAATTTCTGATGCACAGAAATACCTATGCTAACCCGAATGATGTTAAGGTTAAATATGTTCTCCTTGGTTAGACTGAAAAGGCAGAATGCTTTTTCATACCCAAGGCCCATGTCACCCTAAAAGAAGAGTAATCTGGAATCTCGAGGTGGGGTGCAAATATATATGTTAAGGTCARAAATCAATGCTGGTTGTCAATCATGTTCTGTATATTAGAAAGTCTCAATTCTGCTAGACTATCTAGCCAGCACRCCGCAGGGATCATCTATCTCCTCTTCCTCTCACCAGTGCTAGGATCACAGGTATGTAGCAACATGCTCATCTGCTCTCTTTTCCTCATTCATCAGTTCTTTAATAATTTTATACAATGCATTTTCACCATATTAACTTCCCTCCCTCAACTCCTCCAACTTACTCAATACTTTGTCATCAAAAAAAAAAAAAAATCCATTGAGTCCAACTTATGCTACCCATATTGTCATGGCCATGCACTGGAGTATGATTGATCTGCCAGGAGCCACACAAAGACAATTGAATTTTCATCTCCTAGAAGCTACCAATTGCTAAGAGCTCTTCAGTTAGGAGTGAGACTTCATGCCCATCTCCCCTCTCTGTGCTGTGATTTGGTCTGGCTTCACCTTTCACACGCCTGTGTACACTGCAGGTCCCTATGTTCAAAAATCATGCTGTATCTGAAAAACATTGTCATCCACTATCTCTGGCTCTTGCAACTTTTCTGCCCTCTCTTCTGCAATGAACTCTTGGAAGGAGGGTATGTGATACAGATGTGTCATTTAGGGGTGAACATTCTGCAGTCTTGTATTCTCTGTGCCTTGATCCGTGATGGTTCTC
>BDUI01023775.1:0-10096 GCA_002335545.1 Apodemus speciosus
GTCTTTTTGGCATTAAGGGTTAAAGCAAGGGGTTCTCCATTGGAGACTGGGTCTTATCTAGGGCCCCTGGCTTCAAGGCCTTTAACTCATTCTCCTAGTGAGTTAAAGGCCAATTGGTCTGTGACCAATTTGGTCCCAGAGTTCAGCGTGATAAAGGAACAAAAGAGTTGGTTCCTGGGCCTGGGACCATGAACTCAGTTTGACCCTGCCAGCAAGAYGGAGAAGTCCCTGAGATGGCTACAGCTCTCTCCTTACACCTTCACTCTGCTTCCCAGTCACAGTAAAGTAATAAAGGTTACGGCACTCTGCCTCGTCGTGACCACAGACCCGACACTCTGAAACCCTGAGCCCAAATAAATCTTGTATAGGGTAACAGGCCAGTGGAAAATTACCCTGGCCCATCCTACCCCAGCTCTGTSGCTTGGAATTCACCACCCGTGACTCAGCTTTAAGGGTCAGACAGTGTTTCTGAGTTAATTGCCAAGCAACACTTCTGGCTGCACTGTGCATTTCCACTAGCTCACTGCGCAYGCTACAAAGACCCCATAAAAACCCACCCCTCTCCCGACCCCTCGGCTCTCTTCCCATTCAGAGGCAGCTGCCATTTTGTTCTCAGTAAGTCTGTGAAGTTTGTTGCATAGTGTGACTTTGTGGTATTTCTTGGCTGCCAGCTGCCCTGATGCCCTCGTGCTGGAAAAACCTTTATCTTCCCCCAACTTAAGTTCATTTCTCTCAGATATTTCAACTAACCGATTAGTGTGATCCAGGAAGACAATGCTTCTGAGGTCATAGTTGGCAGACAACTGGGAGTCAAGGGACGAAAGTAGGAAGTCTTGAGCCACTGCAAGCAGAAGCTAGTAAGCAGCAGAGGCTTGTCGAGATCACACCACTATCATAACCCCACCCATACACAGCACCACACAGCTTTCTAGCACAATGCCATTTAAGGTAGTGTTCTCATCTGCCAATCGCCCGTGGAGCTCTTGCTTGCTAGGCCCATTCACTACAACAGAACCTCTGGGGCCCAGGACAGAGAATGAACCCACCACCCTCACGCTAGCTATGTGAAGGAAATGAGTACCTACAGTCAAGAGTGCACGCTGTGGGCTCCAAGCAAAAGATGCTTTGCGGGACTTGTTTTATTACACTTATTTAGTGTGTGGGCAYGCATACCGCAGTGAACAAATGCAGGTCAGAGAAGCAGTTGGAGTGAATTCTCTCTGGTAGGTCCTGGGGGGTCAATCTTGTTGGGATTGATGGAAAGTGCCTTTCCCTGCTGTACATTCTCATAGCCCTAAATCAGCTCTTTAAAATGCTTTCCCCCCAAAAAATTGCTGCCAAAAATATCTACTGTGTAACATCCTTCCCCTCGCCNTGTGCTTTTCATCACGGAGGGAACACAGCAACTTGATAGATTTTCATTCTTGCTACCTTTCTGCAGGGCAGTCTTAATCTACATTAAGCACTCTGTGCTCATAACTGTGCTTGCCTCGGCTTCCAGCTACTTAAAATTTTGTAAATTTAAGCAGTCTAATGAACTCATCACACAGAATCAGCAGGTATTGGATTGTRCAAAAATTATCCAAGCACTTAAAATGCACTAGAAAGCCAACATACACAACTCAAAGAGAAAATTTTTATTGATATAAAATGCACTTATAAAATGTCCACAGAAGACATGTAATTTTTCACTGCTATATAAATTTATTGGGAATGTTATTCACATCTATTGTCACCTAAAACATACTGTAAACAATGAGTTATACCCTAAAACAAATACATACGTGATTCTCAGCAATCATTGGTTTAATTATTAGTAAGGTTACAGGATCACATCTATATTCTGGAATGTGCATTGACTTCGATGTAGTGTATAGACTTCAGAGCATAATTGCACAYGATGCTTCGAACAGTCCGCACTGCTTCTGAAACCAGGACACGTAGGACTCCCTCTGCCTGGARTGGCAGCTCTGGTGATGGYCTGCAACATGGCTCCGGGACTCTCACTGCGGCACTGTATGTCATGTGTGATGTCATGTACACACGTGCAACTAAAARGTTTACCCCTTGTGAACAAGTGCAGCAGCACTGTCAGCTGTCCTGCATATTTAAGTAGTAAAGTCTACGTATGTGTAAACAAACAAAACACACAATACTCAAATCTATTTTTAAAATTTTCCATCAGCCCGGAATTCCTCTTATGGTCTATGTGAATACACACTGAATTTCTGAAAGGCGCGTGTATTACCTTAGGTAATAAGGCTCTGCAATGGGTGCTTCATATTTCATACCATGAAATGTACATTACTGACATTATCTTGTGCAGCATGAAGTTCAGGTGGAGGACTTCCAAATCCTGGACATGACAGTCCACTTCAAAACTTCTCATTGTGGCTCTGCAGCAGGTTTAGCAGATTAAATACCAGGTCTTCTAACTCCCGCTATTTCAAGTAACAAASAACTCTTGAGGCTCAAAACTCTCTAGGTTGTTACTGAAAATACAAAGCTTCAGAAAACCCGTGTTCTGAGAGACATTATTAACTGAAACAAGATCCTTAGGCTACATATCATCTGTGTTAGCCTACTAAGTACTAGAAATCAATAATTTTAGATCTGAATGCTTACTTGCTCCCAAGCAATGTGACAATTTGCTTTAAGACACATGGTTTCAAAGAGAGAGAAAAAAAAAACTTGAAACTTCAAACATTTTTACTTTCGTTTGTTTCTTTTTGAATGATACTTGACTTCGATCTGACATGACCATCTGGCTTCATGGTCCTTACGGAGTCACTTTGGAAATAGTTCGAAAGTTCTGCAAAGACCTTACTAGACTGTCGTCTTCCCGTGCCACGAGAAAACCTGTGCTATCTGGTACCTTTCGAGCTTCGGCATGAGCTGCGTTTCTGAGATCTGAGTGCTGCTACAGTGGAGAGGTGGGCGGGAGGCTTTCTCCACCGGCAGACAGCCCCACCTTGTCTCCATAGCAGCAGACAGCCCCGCCTGAGCATGCGCAAAGCAAGCAGCTGCCTGCCTCCCCCAGGCTCCTCAACACTCAAGAGCGAGGATCTCGGGGTGTTCCGCTTCCCTTTACACGGAAACAGACCTCACTACCGAGTTCTAAAAAGCAAGTCCTTAGGCTTCGTGGGCTGGCCCACCTATGGAAAATATTGAAGATTATGGAAAGTGTGGAATCAACACGCTATGAAAACAGTGTGACAAAAACAAACATBACTATGTTGAAACCTTGTCTAGTTTTAACTAAAAAATAAAAATCATGAGTCTTCTATAGCATTAATTTAAAAAATACATAGAAGTGAAAAGTGCTATGTTTCAAAAAGTACAATTTTCCTCCCAACTATATCAACATGGAATGATTTCAGTTCTCCTTGTACTAAAAGCTGGAAATTTTACAAAACTATATTGCAACATTTAATAAGACAATTTTAATCAGTAGTGGCTTCTGCTTCCGCTGGTCCCCTAATCAGTCTTCGGATCCCTCGCTTTCNAAAAAAAAAAAAGAGAGATGGTGCAGCGGTTAAGAGCACTGACTGCTCTTCCGAAGGTCCTGAGTTCAAATCCTAGCAACCACATGGTGGCTCACAACCATCCATAATGAGATCTGATGCCTTCTTCTGGAGTGTCTGAAGACAGCCACAGTGTACTTAGATGTAACAATAAATAAATCTTTGGGCTGGAGTGACAGGGGCCAGTGGGAATGAGTGAGACAGAAGTGAACAGGGCCCAAGCTACAGTGTACTCATATACATAAAATAAATAAAAAAGTCTTTTAAAAAAAAAAAAAAAAAGACTGCTGTCCTGCTGTGTGCTCAGCCTGTTTGTTTAACCTACCTTTAAAAGAATAATGTAGTAGTCGACCTTACTTGCCTCGGATTCACAGCCAAAGCCAGTGAGCAGCTCTGATCTTTTCTCTGTTCTTCCATGTCCCTGACCTAGAGTAATGCCTGTGTGCTTTTTGTAATAGTTTGCTAAAAACAGCAAATATAGGTTAAAAGCAATCTTATAAAATGAACATCCACAGCCACTGAAGCCAACACAAGGGTACTGCTCGATAAACAGTGATATGTGTAAAACCTTTGCTTATCTGAGTCAGCCTGGATCAGTTGGAGTCAGTGACTTAATCCCTTGTAAAACTCGGTTAACGATTCAGACTCAGACAACATGCAGACCACCGGGATGACGGAAGAGACAAGACGGCAAAGTAGAGAACTCACATCTGGGATCACAGTTGATTCAAGGATACCAGAGGTAAGTGCTCTGTTGATTTCTGTCCTTCATGCGAGATCAGCACATCATTGACAACTGAGTTTATTATTAGAGCACTCTACCTGACCCAAGATGGACATGCTAGCTTGCCACTTCCTATGTGTGGGAGTAGGAGACTTAAAAGAAAGAAAGTGAAAATTATGTGTGTGCTAAGTTGTCCTCCACAAGATCCCCAGTCTTGGGACTGACAGGGAGAACTTGACATTGAGAAGGAGGGAGGAATGGAAGATACCCCCAGGCACAGTCTGATACAGAGGAAGGGAAAAACATCCACGGGGCATGGGGACCTTAAGAATGACCCAGTATTGGGCTGGAGAGATGGCTCAGTGGGTAAGAGCACTGACTGCTCTTCTGAAGGTCCTGAGTTCAAATCCCAGCAACCACATGGTGGCTCACAACCATCCGTAATGAGATCTGACTCCCTCTTTTGGAGTGTCTAGAAACAGCTACAGTGTACTTACATATAATAAATAAATAAATCTTAAAAAAATGATGGTAATCATGCAGTGTTGTGCCACTAAACTCCATGAATCGGAAAATACTTTTGAAGGAGAAATGAGCCACAGCCTTGTTCACAGAACTGTAGGACAGTGGTGCAAATGGAATGAGCCCGGTGCTATGAGCGCAGAAAGTAATAACCACCCATGCCTGTTTATGACAAAAGCTATAAACTCCAAGACAATGTGTGGGAAATCAGTCTCTGATTGGTGGCTCACAGGAACTATCAGGGATGCGTAGTTTTCTCCAGCTGAGGGTTCCCTGACTACAAGGAGCTAAGGACAGTAGAGGAAGGATAGATGTTATGGAAATAATGAGGCATGAGAGGGACAGTGTTGCATGCCCAGCACATTGTGCCAGGTAGGACTGGGACAGAAAAGAAAGGTTGACTCAGTGGTCACTTTGGGGCTAGCACAGGCTCTCATGACTCCACTCAGCCTAAGATGGAGCATGGCTTCTTTTAGGAAGAAGAGCTCCTGGCAGGTCTGGACAGGGTAGACTGATTTGTAAACAATTTCATAAAGTACTAAAACAATCAAGACAGATGATTCGTTTTAAAAAATGACAAAGCAGCCGGGCGGTGGTGGCTCACACCTATAATCCCAGCACTCTGGGAGGTAGAGGCAGGTGGATTTCTGAGTTCGAGGCCAGCCTGGTCTACAGAGTGAGTTCTAGGACAGCCAGGGCTATACAGAGAAACCTTGTCTCGAAAACAAACAAACAAACAAAAAATGACAAAGGAACCTGTGTGGGAATGCTAAGAAGCAAACTCGAAGTAATATTAGTGTCAAGCCAGAGTTCCTAAGGAAGAAATGATAGATAGCAAAAACCAATGCTCTTGAACCTCTGGAAGGCTTTAAGGACTGGAGCAAAAGTTTAATTGATATATAAATGTCAGCAGAACTGGCGCAAATACTATTTTTTATAGGTGATTTCACACCCATCTCCAACCAGAACAAGCTATATCTACTCCTCCCCGAGAATGGAAAGTGTTAGCCCAATCTAGAGATCTTTCAGTAGTAAGCTGTAGCCAGTGGCAAGATGGTGACCAGTCACAGCTTGGCCCAGAGACAATCAGCTCAGTGGAGAGTGTTGGTCACAGCAGGCTCGATATGGTTGTGTTTCTGCTAAACCCTCCTCCAAGCAACCAGCCAAGAGCCAGCCCCCACTGAGCCTGTGGCAAGTGAGAAATGCATGTCACCTCTGCTGTGACACACTCCCAGCATGAAGAAATGATTGTGGACAGAGGCAGCTAACAAAGGAACTAGCTTCTATTCACACTGCTCTTCTCCACACTGGGCATTTGAGAAAATAACTGATAGAAGAAATGGAACTTTTTTCAGGATATTTTTGGACCACACTATCATTTTCCCTTATTTCCCTTACATTTCCCCATTGTGCTGACTTCTGAAATCAAGTGGCAGTTGGTCGGCATGGTGGGTGGTGGGCCTTCTGAGGTCCTACCCCTCTGCAGAAAGGCTGTCTCTGACTCTGTTGCCTCCCTTTGGATCCCAGTCCCCTAACTGGGCTGCCTTGTCTGGCTTCAGTGACAGAGGATGGGCCTAGTCCTACTGAGGACTTGATGGTGGGAAGAGCTTCCCTTCTCCTCAGAGAGGGGACACCACAAAAATGGGACACCCTTCTCCTCTGAGGAGAAAGGGAGGGGATAATAGGGAAGGGAGTTTGAGGATGGGACTGGGAGGAGATGAGGGAGAGGGGGCTGAGATTGGGATGTAAAGTGAATAAATTAATGAATAAAAGGAAGTATGGGGGGGACACAAATGGGACAGAAAGTAATAAAATAGAAACAAATAAAGTAACCAAAACCTTTATGTAAACAGGTGGGTCTTTGAAAAAATAAGCAAGATTGACAAATCCTTAGTAAAAGTAACCAAGAAAGGCAACAAAGGCTCAGATTAATAAAATGAGAAAGGAAAGAGAGATTTTACTTGAAGTACCAGTGAAGTTCTGAAAACACGGATGCACTTGAAAGACCTCTATTCCACCAAACTGGAGAAGCTAAAAAGAAATGGATGAATTTATAAATGCATGTGCTCTCCAAGGCAAAATGAAATGAATATTTAAAATACATCTACAGTGAGCAATGAAACAGCAAGAGTTAAGTCAGACTCACTGAAGACTTTCCAGACCAGTACCAAGCCTTCCAAGATCACCTCATGAAACAGCAAAGCACGAAGTACCTCCAAACTTTTGTTACAGAGCCACTACTGCCCTGATATTAAAGCCAGATAAAGGAACAACAAAAAGTTACACCTGAATGTCCTTGAAGAACCTCGATGCAAATCCCCTGGGCCAATGAGATCCCCCCCTCCCCTGAAAAATGTGCTAACTAGGAGGCTAAGAACCTAGGATTGATCCCTGGGATCCAAATAGTGGAANATACATATATACATACACATATATGTACATATACATATATATAACAAATGCTGGCAAGGATGCAGAGAAAAGGGAGCTCTTTTTCACTTTTCATTGCTTGTGGGAGTGAAAACTGGTATAGCCTCTGTGGAAAACAATGTGGTGATGTCACAAAAATCTAAAAATGGAACTACCTTGTAACCCAGGTTTGCCAAGCCTGGGCATAGACCTAAAGGGCTTAGAGATACTTGTGCATTCATGTCTGTAGTCGCTTCAGTCACAATAGCAAAGAAATGGAATCAGACTAGATGTCACTGACAGATGAATGGATAGTGAAAAATATGATGTTTAATTCAGACATAAAGAAAAACACTCCGTAGAAGAAGGGATAGCGATGGAAAGTATAATAGATATTCAACATTTTCTCTCCTAGGTTGGTTCTAATTTCTAGGGTTTCTCTGTTTGCATTTCTTTGGGAGTATGGAAAGAGCCCAGGAAACTAGAAAGAGGTCCACAAGAGGACATGGAGGGTGGAGTTCAGGTTGGGGAGGTAGTAAACACACGTGCTGTGTAAGTTGAGGGGACAGGTCTGGAGAGATGACTAGGCTATAAAAAATGTGCACTAATCTGCAGAGGACCTGAGTTTGATTCCCAGCATCCATGCTGGGCAGCTCACAACTGCCTGTAACTCCAGCTCTAAGGGATCTGACACTCTCCTCTGGCCTTTACGGGCACTGCATTTATGTGCACACACATATACACATGATTAAAAAGCAAGGACAGAGGAAGTACTGGGAGTGGAAGGGCTAAGTAGGATGGGGGTGGGGAGATGGGGTAGGACACAGACAGAAGGGTCAATCAAAACTAGGTCCTAAGAAAACACCATAAGGAAATCTGACACTTGGTAATCTAATTAAAAAATAACAATAAATGAATGKTGGTAACCTGCAGGGGTGGATAAAAGCTACTTTCTGGAGTCATAAGGTCAAATGACAATCCCAGTGCCAGAGTCGGGCTACCTTCAGATAAGGTTTTGGTATACAGTAGTCTCTGAGGCCCCTAGTAGCAATTCAGAAACTGCCACTCCTGTTAACTAAAACTAAAAGGTAATACCGCATTGCTGATGGCACCACACATTCTGAGCACAGGACACAAAGCAATCAAGCTGGAACTCACTGCGTGGTTGTTCCCTGCTGGGAGAGAATTGCCATCAATTGTCTTACTCTCAGAAGTGGTTCCTGAATGTTATGTTTGCTACAGAGTAACTTGGCAGGATGTACATGTTTGCTACAAAGTAACTTTTCCCCAGGGTGATAGATACTACACACTCCCTTTCTCACCCCACAGACCAAAGCATACCACCAAGGTCAATCTGGTGAACATTAAAACTCATGTTTTATGGGTGTTACTTATAGGAATATGGGTAAGAGGTTACTCACAGGGGCAGAAATGACTCAAAGACAGCTGTATCACCAAAGCCCTCCCCGGCATGGCTGACAGCTCACAAAATCTGGGAACCTGGAGCAAACTACACTGCCAGCAGGGAACTCAGCAGGTTGAAGGGTGTCCTTTCCCAGTAACTCAGCTGGTCTCGGCCTCTTCCAGGCAGCTGAACTGGTTTTGGCTTCTTCCTGCAGCCTGTCTGGTCTCAGAGTCTTCTTGCAGCTTTGCTTCTCTGAAAGTGACCAGGAACAGTCTTTCTTGTTTACTCTTGGGAGGGAGGGGGCTCTAGTGAATCTGGTCAGTTTCAGGGACTTCCTGAAGTTATTTTGAGTTGCATGCAGGTGTGAGTGTGCTGTGGGCAATACGTGAAAGACAGTGGATATTACCTGAGTAGGTTCTTGCCTTCAACCTTATTGAGACAGCTGGTTCAATAAGCCGTCTTATTGAGGCAGCCATTTCTGTCTCCCAGCTTGCCAGAGGAGAGACAAAATTACAAATGGGTGCCAACCATATCTACCTCCTTAGTGGGTTCTAGCAACTCAGGTTGTCAGGCTTGTGTGGCTAGCTCCTTTGCCTGCTGAACCATCTCCCCAGCCTATGAGTCCTCTCACAGCAGCTGTAATTACCCGCAGACCTGCACAAGATCAGGCCTGTCAACAATGTCATAGAAGACACATGGAATCAAAGTATCCTACCTCTCCCTTAATCAGTTAATGGTAACTAGACAGGGGCAGGAGAGGGGATTACAAGGCCCACCCTTCCTATCTACAGGAAATTTAATGATTTCTAGAAGAGGGAGAAACATCTTTAGTGATGTAGCCACTGGTAAGGTGAATGGATTAATATTAGTTTGGGTTATATTTGGCTGTTACAAAACCAAACTCCCTTTTTTGGGGTGGGAAAAAAACCAAAACAACCCAAGGAGGCACAAGTCCAGCAAAGCAAGATCTTTATTTGAATTAGGCAGCAAAAACTGACCAGTCGGGGATGGCAGCACAGACTTGGGAGCTGACTGTGTCCCCGAGGGGAAGTGGCACAGCTTATTTAAAGAGTGAAACCGTATAGTRAGGGGGAGGGGAGTGAACTYCAGAGTTATCCAATMGTCTTTTTGGCATTAAGGGTTAAAGCAAGGGGTTCTCCATTGGAGACTGGGTCTTATCTAGGGCCCCTGGCTTCAAGGCCTTTAACTCATTCTCCTAGTGAGTTAAAGGCCAATTGGTCTGTGACCAATTTGGTCCCAGAGTTCAGCGTGATAAAGGAACAAAAGAGTTGGTTCCTGGGCCTGGGACCATGAACTCAGTTTGACCCTGCCAGCAAGAYGGAGAAGTCCCTGAGATGGCTACAGCTCTCTCCTTACACCTTCACTCTGCTTCCCAGTCACAGTAAAGTAATAAAGGTTACGGCACTCTGCCTCGTCGTGACCACAGACCCGACACTCTGAAACCCTGAGCCCAAATAAATCTTGTATAGGGTAACAGGCCAGTGGAAAATT